>JAPYZP010001624.1:0-18620 GCA_030522985.1 Torymus sinensis | reverse complement strand
TGTTACGTCGATAATTGCTGACTTGATATTTTCATTGTCAAGGAGTTTGCTACAGCTGGCATATTCTTTGTAATTTTTCTATGATAATATGTACACGTACACAAACCGTGTTAAGATGAAAAAACGGGTAATTATTTACAAAACAAAACTAATAATGCAAAAAATATTATAATTTATACTGTTGTAATATAAATGTCGATAATACAAAATAGTGGAAAAGTCAATGTTTCATATAGGGAAAATTGCTCCAATGCCGAAATAGTTTATATTATGCACTCCAAAATAGTGTATACACGGAAAAAAATAATTAAGGGGACCAGTTGGGGTTAAACCTGAAAATGAAAAATTATCAATTAAAATTGAAGGCAATATAATTTATAATTATAGGCTACTTTCCTAAATGTAAGCTATACAAATAACTAATTTATAGACCCATACGGATTGGAAAAATTCACATATACTCTACAACTTATTGGTTATGGAATAAGCGAAGCAGGTTTTGGAAAAAGTAAGTAGGAACTGAAATAAAAATTCATTGATGACGAAAATATTGAAAATCTGAAAAATTGATTGATTTCAATTTTTTCATTGTGAATGATTTTATTTTTTCCAAAATCGGCTCCGCTTATTGCATAACAGATATGTTTTATAATACCTGTGAATTTTTTGAAGGCAATCTGTTCCAAATTCTCTTCAGAATCATGTGGCAAAGCAATTTTGGACATTAACGACTCGTAGGATCTACCGACCTATTTGGAGGGAAATTTGGTACGTATGGGTGCATAAAATAGTTATTTATATAGTCTACTTTTAGGAAAGTAGCCTTTAATTAGATATTGGACCCCTTAATTTAACATTTTCTACAGTTGATTTGACTATAAAGTGGCAAGTTCGTTTTACTTTCAACAATATCGGTAGCATTTCCATTTTGTGATGTAGAATCTTCATTCTTACAAAGTAGAATTTTCATGTTGAAATTTAAGTAGAATCTCCATTCTTGAAAAGTGGAATTTCCATTTTTGGAATAGTCGAATTATTACTTCACTAATTTAGTTGATTTTACTGTTTTGGTTTTTCCGTGTATCCAGTATTTCGGAATGCATATACAGTAGAGCAATTTTTACTGTATCAAATAGTGACTTTTCCACTACTTTACAGTTAGACAGCAATCTGCCTAATAATCTTTATTTAAAAAAAAACAGCGTAGGAAGCATTCAAACGGCCGCTCCGAAGGCCACATATTCATTTCAATATATTATATTCAAATTTCAGCTACTTTGAATTCTATTATACACTCGACACCTCCTCCCACTAAATTTTCGAATCGAATTCTAATTTATCCGATAAGTAAAACATTACCAATTCACCTTCCCAAATAAAAACGAATATACCACCATCAATTAAACGCACGAAACAACCTCTCTCCGCCTCCCAAGCATAAAAAAAAAGACCAACAACCTCCGCGACTGACAGTCTAATTGCATTCTTAAACACTCCATCCTCCCTCCACCAACAAACAAAGAAACCCGAGACTCTGCAGACACACACACACACACACTAGCCCGCAGCTAGAGAAAAGGAAGCGGCAAAAGCGAGACGGAGAGATGTGTAACTGTGCGCATAGCCATATAGCACCGAAAGGTACCAATCGATCGGCTCGCGCGCTCGAGCTTCAACCCCGCGGGATATATAAGCTTTGGAAACATGCGCGCACCTTCCCGAAACTTTCGCGCCGTGAGATCTGATATAGCCGTTAGCCATAGCCGCGTGTGTAAAGGCGCGGAGAGAGATAATTGCCGCGGTGTGTGGGTGTGGGTTGGCGTTTTGGAATATTAGGAGCGAGAGGTACAAAAATGTTGAATGCGGATGTACGGGGGAAGAGAGGAAGTTTTACCAAGTTTCGAATTCCTATTTTAATTGGCTGTCGATCGATTGCATCACACCCCGACGAGCCGATTACTTCATTCGCGCGGCGGCGGCGGCGGCAGACTTTCCTTGATTGACGCGGCGATAGGCGTGTGTTATAGAGAGTTTTTCTTTTGAAAATGGAACGGAGCGCGAGCCGCACGCGCGTGATGAGATTTCATTCGATTTTTCAATTCCGTTCTGCTGATTTGTCTACGCGATGGATGTCGATGCTTCGTGGATTTTTGAAAAAGCTGCGCTGGGGTTTGTCGGATAATATGTAGGAGAGTGCTAAGGTTAACGATGATTGGTAAGTTATATCGGAGATGCGTTTGGTTGTTGCGATGTATTTTACATAGATATTTATTGTGGAGTCGAAGGAAAACCTTTAACAAAAATAAAACAAAAAGAAAAACTTTATTATGTTGAGATAATTGGATATTGTACGAACTATGGTAATGAAAATTTCAGCATCGATCAGCGCAGTAATACAAACCAAAAAAAAGTTACAACTACTCGTTTGCTGTAATAAAATACACATTGGGTACCGTAGCTATGTCATTACATTCTCTTACTGCGCCAAATCGTGAGCGAACATTTTCATCAAACTGTACCTAGTTACCGTGAAATTTACTTATTTTTCTTCGTGTGTACTATAGTCTCAAATAGAAAATTTGACAAATTACATCCCTCGCCTTTAGGATTGTTCTATAGGTTATATAGTACTTAAATATAAAACATTCTACAATGAATTTTTCTCAAACTGCAAAGTATATCATAATTATAGTCTATAGTATCATAGACCGGTACTTTGAGTTACGGAAAAAAAATTTTTTTAAAGAAATTTCAGTATAACTAACAAAGTAGATATCATTTGGAAAAGCTCATTGTAATCTCTGTGAAATTTCAAGTTTATGGCAAGTTTCGAATTCATTCCAGATTCGCACAAAACTTGATAAACAATTGCCTGTAACTTTTAAGATTTTGAAAAAATTTTTAGTTTGATCCACGATACCTCGAAATGAAATTTCACAGAGATTACAATGAGCCTTTCCAAATTAAAATCAGAGCAAATATAAAAAAACGATTAAAACGATTTGTTGCATCATTTGGTTACATTGACGATATCTCTACTTTGTTAGTACTGAAATTTTGTTAAAAATTTTGTTACAGGTCTATGATACTAGATGGGTTCTCACTTTGCAGTATGAGAACAAATCATTGTAGAATATTTTACATTTAAGTACTATATAACCCATAGAACCACCTTAAAAGAAAGTATATTAATTATTCTCAATATAATTAAGCTTTTCACGCATTACCGCATCGAAAGTGATATACGCCACACTCCGACCTCATACCAATCACGTTATACCCTCAAATCGTCAAACCGATCCTATTATACTTAAAAAAAAACCTCCATCGCATTTCACATTTGTTAAACATACAATATGAACGTGTGTGTGTGTGTGTACAGGCATCACGAAGCCGCATGGGAAACTCACCACCTGCATTATATTTCCCCTCGCAAGATAAACCACCACTTACACTGCGCGCGCTGCTTCTGCTAATGGTGCGGCAGTGGCGCTTCAGCGATAAACTGCCTCGAGCACGACATCGTAAAGCCAAAGTTATCGTTATCGTAAAGTTATTATTTGCAAAAAAAAAGAGAGAAGAGAAACCGTTTTGTTCTCCTTTTTGAATTTCTCTCGTTTCGGCGCGTTCGACCGAGGAGCGTGTCTATAAAGCGTTAATTCTTTTCCCGTTTGAGAGCCATAAATTTGGGATGCGGAACTGTGACTATTATGTTTGCTCGGTTCTCGTGTTTTGTAATAATTGTGCGTGCGCATGTCGTGAATATATTATTTTTCTAGATTATATATTTATGGATATAAACGTATTTTTAAAGGTGACGAAACCTCTTCTCTCGGGAATTCTATTGTCATTATTTTCTATAGTGTTTACGATCGCAAACATATTGTCTAGATAATTTTAATAATTTAGTTAATATATAATGTCAGAGTGTAAAATTCTCGCATTGAATTTCTCTTCACTTATATATTAGTTTGTTATACACGTTGTTTTCGAAAGTTATCGCAAAATTATTATCCATCCGCCTTCCCAATAAATTAGGGAACAATAAATGATAAAAATAATTAACAAACACACACCGAGAGATCAAAAGAAGTGACAGAGAGCTGGAAGCACAATAGCTCCAAAACTCCCCCCTTCAAATTAACAAAAGAAACACACATACACTGCCAGTACAAGTTAGAAATTATATCAACCAGCAAACCGCGATAATAACCATCATATTCACCGCGGGGGCAACTAGAACGCCGCGCTGCCTCTTCATTATACACATAATCAAATCTCGCTCGATGCCCAAATATCGCGCGGGGCAATAAGTAGCTCGGGTGGAGATTGATTTCAATGCTCTCTATGCATCGCAGCATCCGCAAGACGTAAACATGCACGCGCGGCGCTCTCAGCGATAAAGAAACGAGGCGCGCAGACACGATCGCGCCGGTACAAAGTTTACGCGACGCGCCTGCCGAAGAGAATATATACTCTCGCGCATATATAATATTATAATCTATAATTAGCGCTCACGGAAAATACCCCGCGTATATCTCGCGCCGTGCACTATCTTCTCGCGTCGTCGTCCACAATGAAGAAGGCGGCGAGCAAGCGAGCGAGAAAGAAAGTTTCCGATAATCCGCCGAAAACAAGCTACTTTCGTCAATGAATCATCACAGCCGCGACCCATACACACATGCGCGCCGCGTGCGTGAATAAGCAACTCTATATACATACATACATGTAGCAAGTACGTAAGTGTTATACAAAAAACTCACGGGAATCATGTCTGCAGCGGCAGCAGCAGCGGCAGCAGGCGGCGACGACGGCCAAAGCACTGACAGGACAAGCGCGCGGGGGAGTCGTGTCCTGCGGATAGGGTGCGCACGAGGCGAGCGCGCCTCCTCCCCCTCCGTTACTTACCTACCTACACACACATAGAGACCGGCTGTCTTTTTCAGGGGGGTCGCGCGCACCTGCCGGTCGGCCAGAAGCGCACGCATCCCCCACTTTTCAGCTCTTTTTTGTTCCTTCTCTTTTAGGAGGGAGCAACGTCTTATCTCTCTGCGGTGATGTCGAATATATATGTATCACGGAAAAAATAGTAATATAGCAATGTGTAGATATATGTATATGGGGAGAAAAGAGTGGATGTCGTGCCGCGGGCGATCGTCGTAACTCATCCCCTCGTGTCATCGTTATATATTTTGTGTGTTGTATCTTGTCCCGCACACCTACTCCCCCGCGCGCCCGATCGAAGAAGAATAAAAAAAAGAAACGCAAATAAGGAAGAGAGAATATATTCCCGTTTTTCTATATACTCCCCTGAAATATACATATAACATATCGCGCGCGTTTATATATCGACTGATTATAACGCCGGTCTCGCGTGTATGTATATAGAGGCGCCGGAGGGCGATAATCCCGAAAGTTGGAAAACAAGATGAAAAATAGGCAGGAGGGGAATCGCACCGCACACTCTCTCTCTGTGTGCTATATGTATACGCGTGTGTCTGTGTGTGTATAAGCGATCGCCGTGAGCGCGCGCGCGCGCACGCCGGTTGTCAAGGAACCAAGGAACCGCATTTCAATATTATCGCATGATAAGATTGCATTAGACACTTTATTGACGAACCTATCTGCCCGCCCGTATCCTCTGTCTTTCTCGCGTTCTCTCGATATATCATGCGGCAAACTGCCGTTTTGCTGCGTTGCTGCGGATATGTCAAGAGACTATGTGTGTGTGTAAGTTTATGTGGAGAGAAGGTAAAATTCACACAGTCATGGATGTTTTATGGGACTTGTCTCCTTATCGACGACGAGCTCGCTTATTGTAGCCTACTTTCCATTGTGTATGCATAATAATACGTCGAGAGAGTCGGATATGTGTATATAAACGGGGGGAGGCGAAGAACGGGATGGGGGTGGCTGAGGGGATATAGAAAAGAAGTGACATCGATGCGACCTTTCGGTTTCATATTATGCCTTTTATTATATAGAGAACTCTTACACTCGAGCCGCGTTACAACACAATACTTATACAATATAGCGCAAAAACTGATCTCCCTCTCCCTCTCTCTCTCTCTCACTCTCAATTCGCATCTATACTAAGCAACATACACATATAATCGCACACATCATACATTATACATATGCATAAAGAGGTCATTTCCCGCTCTAAACTATACGCCACACTCGCGTACAGAGATCGCGACAATTAACAATGTACATATTTACAAAAGGCGGTTAACAACAGCCGCTATATACGTGTATATATATATCTAATCACTGCACGACGGCGAGGGGCGGCTGATGCTGTCCGCGTTGCCGGCCGAGGGCGCCGACGACCCTGCGCATGGGCAGCTGAAGATAGCGATAGACGAGGTACGGCAGCGGATCCCAGTACTGGAAGAGCGCCTCGCGCTCGTCGATGGTCCGGCCGTGGTAGACGCCGGCCCCGGGTACGTTCAGGATGGTCGTGGCCTCGTGCTCGCGCTCCTGCACGCAACACCTCGCCAGTAGATTCGCCTGCAGAGCCGAGTGGCCGAGGTACGCCAGACCGAGGCCCACGCGACAGCTGAGGGCCACGAGCTCCAGGGGTCCGGCGCCGGGTCTCGCCGCCAGCCGGAAGCTCAGGTGTCCCGAAAGCTCCGGCCAGTCCTCCAGGAAGCGCTCGAGCCAGCGGCGCACCTCTGGCCGGTCCTCGGGTACCAGCGAGCCCTGCACCTTGTCCACACGGCACGTCGCGCTCGCGAGGAGCCGGGAATCCTTCAAAGTCGCGCAGACCACGTAGTGCGGACCCGCTGGTTCTGCTAACACGAGCCATGGTCCGGCTATCATAGTCGGCGTCATGGTCTCGAGACGTCGGTTGAACTCGGTGAGGCTCGGCGGTAACGTTATCCCGGGTCCGCGCTCGCGCATACCTGCCGGACCCGCGGGCATCGCGAGCAAACGCGGCCCCTGTAACCGGCCGGTCTCGTACAGTCTCTCCACCGCGGCGAGGCTGTCCAGAAAGAGCCAGTGTCTCGGTATCGGCAGAGCCTTCTCTCTCGCCACTCTCAAGAGTTCCAGCGGGTCGTCTAGCCGGGCCACCTGAGCTGCACTGGGCACGAGGCACTCGCAGTTCAGCCGCTCCAGATGCGGCTTGGCCAGGGCGTCGAAGTACGCCGCGCTGCTGGCTGCCAGCGGCAGGTACGTCGTCACGCCCTCTCGCCGGGCCAGGTCCGCCAGAGCTCGCACGTACTCGGCAGCGGCGCCGGCCCTCGGTCGCGGCAGCGCGTAGAATCTGGCGCAGGAACGCGAGAACCGCGCCAGGGCGAGGCGATCCTCCATCTCGCAGACCACGACCCGGGCCCCGGCGCGCTTCAGTTGCCGGGCCAGCTGCACGGCCTGCACGCTGCCTCCGCCGGTGACGAGTACGCACGGCGGCCGCGCGCTACTGGCGCGTGTCTTGGGTCGCAGCAGGCGCAGGGCGAGCAGCCAGATGAGCCGGAGACAGGCGCGCAGGAGCCGCAGGATCAGACCCGCCCGGCGGACCGCCGCCGCCGGTGCCGGACCCGGCTTCTCGGCGGCGAGGAGGCGGCACGCGGCCTCACTGCCGCGGGCGGGCATACTGGTGCTGTTGTAGTGCTGGTTGTTGCAACTGCTGTTAGGTTAGCTGGAGCTGGTGCCCATGGGGCGGCGTGCGCTGAGGATGCGTCATTCGAGTCCGGGTACAGCCGTGACAACGAGTTTATTGCGTGATCTCTGTGTGTGTGTGTGTGCACTCTTACGGGGCGTTCTTGTCTCTTCGTCGCGGCCGGTCGCACTGCGCGAGCCACCGGCTGCTGTGCCGAGCGAGATGCTCCGGGAGTTGCGCTTATCTAATCGCGCCTCTCTGCACTCGGCCCCCGCCATCCCTCCGGGTCATCACTGATGTTTGCAGAGAGCGCGCGAATTTGAATTTGCCCGGTCGTGTATATATGTGCGGCAGCTGATTCGAGAAGAATGGAGAGGGAGAGATTCGCTGGGGCATGTGACTGCCTTTACGGTTCGTCGGTCGGTACAGTGATTGAGTTTGATGTTAAGAGCTGATTGTATGTTTATATTTATTTTATTAGCTGTTTTTTCATTATCTGTCATTGTTCGTCGGAATTTTCAATAGATTAATCGTCTAATTTAGGATTTTAGTATATCAGTCCTAATTCTTTTTGAGAGCTGAAGTTCCGAAGAATATTATAACGTCGAATTAAGCTGACTTCCACGCCACCAAACGATGTTTTTGTTTCTGAATTGGAGAAGGCAAGTTTGTTACCAACCGAGAGTTAGTGCTTCGATCAGTGCAAGTGCACGGAAACAAACTGAAATTGGATCGGTAGGTCAGAAAATGAATAAAACTGGTACGAGTCACAGCATGAAGCTTGTGCTTATGCAAGTTATTTCGTACTTACGGGAAAATGTTAGCGTTGAAGAAGTTTTAAACATAAAGATTGGCGCGCTTTTCAATAGCAAAACTGAACTATTTCTTCCCGTTCTTTCATAAACGAAAATTTTTCTATTTGTTCAGCTAGACATTGTTTTACGTAAAACGAAAGTATATGATGTTATTAAGGTGGCTCCGTCGTGCTTGGCCGTATCTACGAGGGGCCCCGGTGGGGCACGAATATTTTTTTCATCAAATTAAGAGTAAATTCTTATTTATAGTAGTAAAATATCATGTACTATATATATATGAACGTATTATATGTTATGATTCATAAAATATATATGCGTATAAAAAGCAGATTTTCGGTTTTTATGAAATTAAATTTAAACTTTTCTGGTGACTTGACATTTTCTTCACAGAAAAAGATTTTGTAGCTCAAATGGTGTAGCTCTAGGTGGTTTTATGAAAAAATTATCGATTTTCGTGAAATGACGAGGAAAAATGCTTTTCTCTTCATAATAACGTATATTAAAAAATTAAATTTTCACAAATTTTTTTTTTACTCGGTAGTTTACCTGACACCTGGTGACACTATTTGAAAAAAATACCCAAAAAAAGAGTTCAAATTCGTAATTTCAGTAGGTATTTTTTTTTTTCTTATTTATCGACTTCGCTAATTCGCCGGAGCCTCCTTAAATGTCAGTAAATTTTACTGACATAAAAGATTTTGATAAAGCAAAATGGATCTTAAAGTAATGGGTAATGATAATAATTTAATTTAGACCTATTAATTATTGGATGAATAAAAATGGTTATTCTCTTCTTTGTAAGGCATATAATGTAGAAATTATACACTTTGGTTATGAAGTAGGATTTTTACAAATGTAGTGTAAATTTTTTTGTCCAAAAGTAGGCTCTTGTGTCTATGTTCTATTACAGTAAAAAGGATTTTAGAATTGGTTGTTAATGTAAAATGCTAGTTTTATTAGATCTTTAAAATTAGTGTCTAATGATTTACATGAATTCCATTCTTGCAACTTTTGTGTATCTAAACATAAGATCATTTTATAAATATTGTTAGACAAACTAGAAAATATCATTTTATGTACAATTATATGTTCAAATGAAATCCAATACTGTATTATTGACTCCAATTTTATTTTATTCATCAAAAGAAATTTTGATTTCTTAAGAAAAGCCTTTTCCTTTATTTTTCATTATTTTTATTGAAATATTACGAAAGTATAATAAATACGTTTTATCAAATTATCTTACAATTTTTGGCATTCATAATATACATATAATAACGAGTGCATTAGTGAAAGTTCTAGTCTTACTATGTATACAATGCTATAAAAAGTACAAGTGTTAATGAAATTTGTTAAAACAAAAAAAAAATAAACTTAAAAACGACTGATAAAAATAATACTTCAGTATGTACTTTGTTCGCGTGCATAAAATACATTTTCATACATATAAAAATGTATTTGACAATGTAAAATCAAATATTATATCAACACATTTTTCGTTGTTCTCTGACAAATTATCATAAGAATCGCAATATAGTAACATTTTCACAATAGAATTATCAACAATTCATTAAATCTTTAAAAACACACCTTTACATTATTCAAATTAGCTATACTATATCTTTCAATTTAAAGAGTTGAGAGATTTGCAAATTTAGGTGTGCCATTACTTAACTTTCGAGCACCTTCCCAGATTATAACAGTACAGTCTTCAGTTGCAACATATAAATGATGCTGATCACATGACCATGTAATTGCTATTATCCCACCACATCCTTTACTTCCACTATGCATTTCACGAACCAATCTTAAATCCCAACTGCTCCAGAGTCTAAAGATATTTTGATGTTTTTGTTAATGTTTAATGATAGTAATATTTAAAGTATTCCTAAAGGACTCTCTATACCGTGTACCGTGTTCTGTGTAACGTGTACCGACCGAAAAATAAATCGTTGTCGAACATACATGAATCTGATTAATCACATATTAAACCAAACAGGCATTAAATCGGTGATGGCAACAAAACTGTGGAATGTTTAATCTGTGATTAATCAGATTCATAGATATTCAACAACGATTTTGTTTTTGTCGGTACACGGTACGTGGTAAACGGAACATGGTGCACGGGGTAGAGAGTCTTTAAAAAATATTTAACAAATATTTTATTACCTTATTACTCCATTATCCAAACCAGTTGCAATAACATTGACAGAAACACCTTCTACGGCATTACTACAGCAAAGAGCAGTAATTTTTCTTCTTGATACCACAGAACCAACCAATTTTGCATTAATTGTGTATACTCTTAGTTCAGACTGATTGTCTGGGCTGTTGCCATTACTTGAATCACATGTATAATAAACTATGGCAATATCACCTAAAGTTTCACTGATTGAGACTAAACTGATTGGATCATTTTGATCACGAACAATTGACCGGACATAAGTCAAACTGTAAAGAATAAAATACATTATGGTTAAAGCATGCAAATAAAAACATAAATAATTAAACTATTCAATAATAAGCTTACCTATTCAAATCCCAAATAACCAAAATGCCTTCACAATCACCTGAAACAGCTATACTAAATGGTCGAGACAGATCAATAGCAGTAACCCGACTTCTGTGAGCTAGTAGAACAGATGGTGAAGTCGAGCTAAACTCTATTTTTCCAGTATTGCTAATGGTGACTCCATAAACTACTACTCGACCAGATGCATATCCAATCCAAAACTGTCCACAATCAGGTGAAGATTTCATGATTGTAATCTATAATTTTCATAATTTCAAAACATTAAATTAATAACAAAAATGGGTTGATAAACCGAAAATGTGTAAAAAAATAAAAAAATAGAACTTACAGAATCTAATCCAAAAGATCGTATAAGAGGTCTTGGTGGTTGTTCTTTCTTAGTTTTCATTCTTGCAATTCCATCTGTGCTATTCCACGATACTAATGCCGCACCTATCACCGCTGTATTACTTAACATGCTTGCGCCTATAAACATAAAGTATGTTTTTAATCAGAACTAAAACAATTCAATAAGAACGTTTTTTTAAATTATATACCTTTATCTTTGGAATATGCAAGTATCAATGTTGTACAAATAGGCAGACCAAAAACATCCCCAGTGGCCAAAGGTACAAGAGAAGCCATCAATACTCTATGCTTGTGCTTCCAACAAAGTATTGGTTCATTACCTGGTGCACCAACATAGTTTCCCCACCTTATACCTGATAAAAAATGTTATATAGTCAATTATATGCACTCTCTGATGGATTCTTACAAAAGTATATGTATTTTTCTTACCTTCAATACCTTCAATCACTTGAGGAATGTTACTAGGCATTGTAAGTCCAAGATTTTGAATTGGTAATGGATGGGATGCTCTGAACAATTGTGCTGGAGTCTGCCCATAAGTTTTCACCATAGTTTCCCAGGCTTGTCTTTCCAAGGGATCTGCTATTTGTTCAACATCAAATCCATAGTATGTCTAAATATAAGTTTTTTTTATTAGGTATATATATGATATCAGAAAATAAAAAAAAGTAATTTTATTAAATCTGCTATACCGCTGGATGAAAGACGTTTATTGCTTCGACCGCCGGTCCGCCTGTTTGTCGGAATCCAAAAACCAAATCTACCCAGAAGGGCAACATTTCTCGCACTATCTCAGACTCTAGTGCGGCTCTGTGAGCTAGGACGAACAATCTAGCATCACCACCACACCACTGGGGCAATTCGACGTCACCGACTCGACTGCCATTCTGTCTCACACCAAAGTTGAAACCTGAAAAAATTTTCGTTTTATTAATACTAGAGCCAACTCCCAGACGTTTGTTCTTTTTGTTCTCTTATCAATATATATTTTAAAATATTTTCGTTGCTGTTGCTGTTCAATCTAAGAAGCCCCTAATAAGAGTAAGTTTGGGTCACATTACGGCGGGACTGAGGGGTTGGAATTGTTTTATTTTTTTAGTGGTTTGAACTCTAATTTAAGGAGGGCTGCAAAATTGTTTCATTATCTCAGTTGTTTGAATCCTATTTTAAGAAGGGGCTTCTTAGACTGAACAGCGACAGCGGCGAAAATATTTTATAATACAAAGAGATTAATATATTATCCTTTGCTAATAATTTATTTTTTCTATGTGAGCTAGCTGACAGTCACCTTCGAAATTGAGCAAAAACTCGGGCAAATAAAAGAATTCAGGAATAAGCTCTTTCACGTCGGTAGTCGAGTCGCAGCTTGTAAGACGCCACGTCGTAGCTAAAGCATGAAACGTTCTGTCTGGGATGTCAAAATTATCATCTGCAAATAAATTGCTACGGTTAATATGATGATACATTGTCCGCGACAGTAAAAAACATATGATGTCTTACCCTGATAGTTGAGGAACATACTGGTAAACGGCGGAAGTCGTACCAAAAAATGTAACACCGTTCCCGAATTACTGTAATGAGATCCATAGTGAAAGGGTTCCTGATTCAAGGCAACTAAATTCAGACCTTCCGATAATGCCTGCTTCAAGTACTATAAAAACAAGGAATATTGTTTACGAAAATATCATTGTAACAAAAAATAATAATATTCTAATAATACGTACGTTGTAGTTGTTGATATAATGTTGCTCATTTTTCTTATCCTGAACAGCCATCGGACGTTTGAAATTTCTGCAAAACAATACCTAATAAATAACTACTAGCCAATTTGAAATATTAAACAGAGACAGAACTAATGACGCATCCTACCGGTATATCTTTGGATTGCTCAAGTCGATCTTGTCACTAATGTAGTCGGCAATTACGAATGGAAACACCGGGTACTGCATCAGATCGTTGTACGAACGACCGGCCAATTTGTTCAGACAAGTAATGTACTCCCAGTTGGTCAATGTACCGCTACGCCAGAGAGCCAGAGCCTCGCCCAAGTCGTCTCCGGGAATGCGCCTCGGCAGGTTGCAGTTGGAAAGCTCTAATGCAAACTCGTCTCTTTCCTAAAAAAAAAAAAAAAAGAAAAACAGTTGTTTCGCAAAACTGTGCCATTTATATTATTCATTTAAAGTGTTAATAAAAGAGATTACCTTGGAGGAATTAAATGCCAACAAGTACGTTCGCCCAGTGATGAGAAAAATCTCAATAGCCCTCTCCTGGAGTTGGTATCTGCGCCGATGTAGCTCGCGTATGTCTTCCAAGCGCCAAGCTGTACCGCCGGCCATAGCTAGGTCCAATCCACCCAAGGCGATCTATAACATTCAAAGATACATTATCCCATCATCAACAAATAAAGAATAAAACTCACGTCTGTGTGCAAAGGCATGTCAGGATTATCCGGCACGAAGTAAAAGCAGGTCTCCCCGATCAGCGCTTCGCCGGACAATTCAGCCTGCGGCGTGACCACTCGAGCCTGCGACATCTTCCTGATTCTTTCGCTCGTGTGCAGCCTCTCGATCAGCGCCGTGGCATTAGCGTCCTGGCGACCACTCGTGAACAGGTACGATAACGGCGCTTCGATTCGGCTCGCGTCTGTCGATCCAAAAGCACAACGTCAACAACGTAAACCTTAAAACATAAGGTACACATTTACAAGACCTACCCAGTTTATCGGCATGTTGTGGTAGGAAGAACCTCTCGTCGATGTTCAAGTGACATCGTTGCAGTCTGATGCGCACCCTAGCCGGACCTTCGGTTGGATCCAGCTCCCAGCTTTGCGGATAGCTGTCGGGGAAGTGCCAAGGTCCGCGCTCGTGGGTCAATCGACGAGCTAGATCGCGCCACTTGGCCATCGCCTGCGCCTCGAGGGAGCGCGAGTGCTTCAGCCGTTCCATCAGGAATTTACGCTCACGGTTTTGCTCTTCTACCACCGTGCGCGTGATCGCCATCGCGCTTTCGGTTAGTTGCTTGGCAAGCTGCTCGTATCTGTTGGAGACCCTGTGAATTGTGCGAGTGGATTGGTCAGTGATTGATAATTTGAGATGATGGGATTTAAAATAACATTCTCATGGGTATGTTACGTAAGATGTTAGATGAAATCTTACATGAAATCTCGAATGAAATATGCTTGAATTTTATCATAATATAACTGTAGGCGAATGATACAGGCGAACAAATGTTGACATCCAATTATATTGAGAATCATGTGACACGTGACTTGCACTAATTTGTCATGAGATGTCACGTAAATTCATCAGACTTGTCAAATATACTATCTAACCTTATCCTCTAATTACCTTTGAATCGCAGGCAGCTGGCTCTCGATCCAGATGTCCCGTTCCCTTAAAAGCTCTCGTCTCAGTAGAGTCAACTCTTCCGCCCAGACTTCCGAATTGCCCTGATCGATACTCTTAGCCAGATCCCAGATCCTCAATGCCTCCGCGAATTCGTCACAAATCCTAGCATCGGCACTCGGCATCTCATCTCTCTTCTTCAGCAAATCCCACAAGAAGACACTAAACTTCTGCTCAACCTGCGGATGAACTTCCAGCAGAGTCGACAGGATCTCACGTGCCTTCGGTTCCTCCATCAACGAGCGCACCGCGTACACCCTGGTGCTATTACTCTGATGAGGACCCATCAGCCAGACCATAATCTTAGCCGTGTTCTTTCTCAGGGCGGGCTTGACAGACCAGGCGTTGATCCAGTAGGTCTTCTTGCTCAGCGGGCTTGAGATCCCGTGCAGGAGTATCGAGAAGAGTCTCTTGGTGAGCTGCAGCTCGCTGACGGATGGCGACTCGTCGGCGGTTGTTAGGAAGTCGACGGCGCGGTTTAGGGTCACCCGGAATCGTTCGTTCGACTCGCCCTTGCCCGGTTCGCGCGTCAGTGTATTGGAGCCGACTTGTAAGCTGCTGTAGCTCGAGGATCGGGAACCCTGGTCGCTCTGCTCGCCTGACGTGGTTAGCGCTGTCAAACAACGGAAAAATCCGTTCTCTAAGATTCATCATTTATTACGTGATCACAACTAGATTTATCACACAGAAACGTTGACAGCACATCATCATACAGTTATGATACTAAAATAATATTAATTAAGAAACTTATAAAAATAAAAAAATGACGCATACCACTCCTCAAATGCGACGTCGTAGCCATGTATGACGCGTTGCTCTTCAATCGGAAACCGCAATGATTCGACACCTTGGCCGTAAGCACATCTAGTTCTCCATCGAAGAGAGCCACTTGCGCATCTCTGATAGCGGACACGCAACTTCTGGTGGATCCACAGTTCAGCCTTTCTTTAAGCTCAATGTGGTTGAGGATGATGTGTAACTCAGTGACGGCTTGCATGTGATGATTGCCTGGCGAATCTAGAAGCTTCGTTGCAATGGCCACGAGGAGGACATGCATGTCGCGGAAGAGGGATGTGGAAAAGCCGACGTGGGAGGCATTGACGAGACTCCGAGCGAGTGATTCCATTAAGCCTTGTTCGAGTAGGATTCTCAATGAATTTGGATTCTGTGTAATAAGTAAACAAAAAAATTTTAGTTTGGTGGTCTAACATTGATTAGAACTATATACTTGTAAATGATCTTATATGATTCCATGAGAGGTACTTTACAAAAAATACCTCATGAAATCTCATGTAAAATCTCGTGTAAGATCCCAAATGGTAACTTTCAAAATTTTATAGAATGTTTATAAATGTTATTGTATACCACAAAAAGACGAGATCCGATGCGAAACCTCTTCTCTTATCTCTCAACAAAAAAACCAATTCTGAAAAATCGATGTCATACACCATTCGACGTTTTAATTTAAAATCACACATGAGATCTCACGTTAATTTTTTTCTAAAACTATAGCACAATTATTAGGTCTTTTCATTCCTACCCACGTTATAAGGTCAGTAAGAAACGTAACAAGAGGCCTAGCCACATTAACATCCGTTGCCGCCGCTTTGGGAATCAT
Organism: Torymus sinensis; assembly: GCA_030522985.1. Taxonomy (NCBI): domain Eukaryota; kingdom Metazoa; phylum Arthropoda; class Insecta; order Hymenoptera; family Torymidae; genus Torymus; species Torymus sinensis. Next base: position 2,299 of record JAPYZP010001624.1, on the reverse strand, counting down.
CGCCAGGAGTGGTGGCATAGCCGATAGACTCGGTCCCTTTAGCGCCAGGTTTTCCAGCGTCACCACTAGCGGCTCGCTCCCAGCGTACAGTGAGATCTGATTCGCCAGATGGACAAAGTACTTTTGCTTGATGAACTTGTTCTGCTCTTCGTCGCTGGCGCGCTGCAGATACACCTGGATGAGCTTGATCAGGGCTGTCCTCACTCTCGCGTCCGGATTGTTCGACAGGACTAAGAGTAACTCCACGCGAAGCACATGTTTGAGCACCGAGGCAACCTGACTGTCGGGTAGGACACGAAGAGCATCGCGGAGAAGTAATAGTAGGCCTTCGCAGACGAGGCCTTGACATGCGCGCTTACGGTCGGCCCAGCTGGTCTGCTGCTTGTCGTTTGCCTGCTGGTTGGAACCCTCGCTGGCTGCAATACCTGAGTCCTCGCCTGCGCTTGTGTCCTGGCCTTGTGACGACGTTTCATTTTCGACGTTTAGCTCGTCGGCTTTTTCATCGTTTAGAGATGACTTTCCCTTCTGTATCTGGACGTTCGCCAGAGCTTTGCTAAGTTTGATGTTCTCTAGCGCACTCATCGATTCGCTCGAACTAGCCAAGAGACTCTGAAATTATTTCCATCCTATCATTAGATTTTTCAATGTTTATTCGTAGTATAGGTTCGTTTGGTGATTCAGACTCACCTTCATAGAAGACAGTTTCGCCTCTTCTAGAGGCGTAAGCAAGAAATACATGTTGTGCCTCGAGTGAGTTACGTAAGTCTCTGAAGCTTGGTGGACAAGTATTAGGTAGTCGGTGATTAAAACCAGATGAGGAAATTCCGGAGGAGCGCCCATGAGTGCTCTTATCAGTTCTACTACAGCACTGCCCGTGGTTGCATCTAGCGATACGTTGACTTCTTCGTACATAAAGTGTTCCTAGTATATAAAATGAGAAAAGCAGTTAACAATATGAAATTCAAAACTTATAGTCTAAGTAAAAGTTATTCTTATACTAATATAATATCAATAAAAGAATTTTGTACCTTGCACATGATCAATATCGAATCCACGATCCTTATACGGTTTAGCTGCGAAGCATTGAACTCCCTCTGTGGATGCTGATCTTTTAGCAGATACAGCATCGCTTGAAGCAGCAAATTCAGCGCATCATACACGGCCCAAGTCCTCCAGGCCTCAAGCGCGTACTTGAGCAGCTCGGGGTCGGTGATGACAGCCTCGGAGTTCTGGCAGATCATGTGGCTTTTTGTGCCCGCGTCCTTTATAAGGATAGGACAGTCGCAAGCCGCGTCGAGGATGGCCTTGAGCATGTGTTTACCGGCATGACAGCGTGGTGATTCTAGGACTTTGAGGAGGAGTGAGGCTCCGCCTTCTGTACGGTATTGGCTCAGAAGTTCAGAGTCGCTGCGCGCGAGGTGAAGGATTACGGATAAAGCTAGGGCTTGCTCTTCTTCCGTGGAATTTAACTCGACGACCTACAATTTGTAAGAATGGTGTAGAGTAATAATTTAGGATGTACGGTTGTCGATGAAGGGCTTGAATGGTATTGACTTACTCTGGCGAATAGGTATAAGAAAACAGGCATTCCACCGATCAATCCAGCAGAAGAAACGAGTCCCCTGTAGCTTTGACTTCGGAGTTGCGCAGTTGAGATAGGTGGAATCGAAAGAGGAGGCTGTTGGGACACTCTGTGCTCCGGTACAGAAGGAATCCGAAAACCAGGTTGTCCAGGAAAGAAGGTTTTGACAACTATTGGAAAATAGAAAACGTATTGATCAAACATTATAAAAAAAATAATTTAAGTTGATGTTATTAGCTGTATAGTTAGTTAACCATTGGCACTAGCGACAGCTTGAGGATACAAATGAACGATGTTCGGATTCTGGGCTTCGTAATTCAGCAATAAATTATCCTGCAAATCACGTAGGTGCGAGTTGGTCGCGTCCATCACTGAATCCCAATCGATCTTTGAGTTGGAGAATTTGATCTCAACAGTATACGGTGCGTTGCTGCCTCCGTAAGTTTTTTTCCTGTTCATATCAACTTTTTCGCTATCTACAGTGGAAAAAGAAATTAATATGAAATTTCAATCGTCAGAGAATCATTTTATATTGACAAGTATAGACGTACCATATTTAACTTCTTTAAGGCCATTCAAGGCTCCGGACGCTATGAGTGGCGCGAAATCCGGTTTGACGGTGCATAAAATGGAGTCGGCGAGGTTTGTGAAATTGGGTCCCAGACTAGCAAGATACAATGCCCTCTCATTGTTAAACACTGGACATCTACAAAATTA
>JAPYZP010001623.1:0-15855 GCA_030522985.1 Torymus sinensis | reverse complement strand
GCCGTCGCGCGCGGACCAATTAGGCCGCTGCGCGCGCACACTCGTTACCGTCGCAGCCGGCGTCTTAATGAGGAATTGGCACCGTTCGTGTCGAGCGGTTTTTTTTTCTCTCTTCTTTCGCGCCGCTGCGCGCGGGGAAAAAATGATTGCGCTAGAGAGATAGAGAGGACCGTGTTATGACTGGCGCGGAGATCTTTTGCGACACGGCGCGAGAGCGAGTGTATATAGCGTCATCCGCTGGTGTGCTTGTACGGATGTGTAAGGCGCGAAGTAGGTTATATGGATTGCATGGGCCTCAATGTGTGCCTCTTGGCTCTGATATATATAGTTGCTGCCGGTTTGGTCGCTTTTTGAGTCAATATTGCTGAAAGTGGGAGAAGAAGGATGATTTGAAAAAGATTGAAAAAAGTTTTCATTTTTGGCACGTTGGGGTAATGGCTTTTATTTTATGACAGATATACAGAAATATTTGGAAATTTAAATAAGATACTATATAGGTTTCTTTTTTGTATTGATAAGAGAATAGAAATGAATGGAATGAAAATAGACGAAATTCATGTTCGATAATGATACGATTATATATAGGACTTAACAAATGATAAATTGTCTGTGTACTGAAACTGACATACTTGATGATATGATCTAGAACACTGGAGTTGACAGTTCTACATAAATTTTTTATTGAATGTTACAAATGCATTTAATATTATGTCGTCTAATTTACAAACTAAATGCTTAAAAGTCTTGTGAGTTTGCAAATAAACTAGACTTTTCTCCTCTATAAAAGCTGTAAACGTTGAGAGATACTCAACAGATGTATATTAACATAAAAATCCTTCATAAAATTCCTCCGCACTTCCACGTAATAACGCGGCATATTTTTCAGAATAACGGCCTAATCTCGGAAACGTTACAACTCCGCGTCATAAACTCGAAAGCGTCTAATTTCTCTGTTAGCAGAGAGGCTCGACTCCCTCTATAGGTACAGCATCATTACCGACATCCGCATCCAGTTTACGAAGCTACTTAAACTCTGCTTTTCCACTTAATTTCTCTGGAAGACAAATTATTATTTGGCTCTATACTCATTAAGATTAAGCGCTTTTACATATACAACCGGAGCACTCGCGTCTGCTATGCTCACAATCGATTATTTATCTGCAGGCGAAAAAAAAGGCAAAACCCGCATATATGCTTCCCCGGGTCAGGAAACTTTCTTCCGCTTTTATCTTCCCAAGTGGCGAGTACACACGCCGGCCATCTCAATTACACTATTAAGCGACGCAATTTCGTCAAAAGCGAGAAAAGCCGAGATGTTTCACTCTCGCTTTATCGGCGCCGGGATCTGCGCGCGTGCCCGCCGAGGAAGAAAGTGGACTACTTTCTTCCTCGGCGTTCGTGGAATGAAGGTGTTCTCCGTGGGAGCAGTCGAGCCGCGACACGTGTAATCGTCGCCGTGAATAATATCGTCCCGACGGATAGATCTGGTTTTCTAATCGTACGATTTTTTTTTTCGGTAACTGAAGTCAGTTTTGAGGAGCGTAAGCGTAGTGTATAGCTCAATTGGTTCGCTGTTTTGATCGGTGCGAACGGCGGGGGATATCGAGCGGCGGTGTAATTGCGCGCGGTCACGCGCGTTATTAAATATGGGATTTGACGCGGGTATCCATGCGAGTATCGCGGTAATTCGAGGTAATCGTTTTATATACGCTGGGGTGGTTGGTTCTTTTCGCGGAATTAAGTATTTATCTTGGGCCGAAGGAAAGAGGTTTAGTATATCTTATCTTATCTGGGGAATTATAATATTTATCCTTGTCGACGGTGTTTTCTGTCGATTCATCGGAGTTTTATAGCGGCAATTATTATAAATTGAAGTGAAATTTCAAGTTTTTCTTTTTTTTTTAGGAAACGTTAAAAATTTGAAAATTTCTCCTCGGCCAGTGTCAAATGCGCTAGATAAGAAAATTAATGTTTGCCTGATTTTTATGGAGGATATATGGATTTCGCGCGCGCGTATTCGTGGATGCAGATTAGTATAAACTGCAATCGACATTATATTACTTCCTTTTGGCATGAACATTTTAGGTGTTTTATTAAATGTTTCCTTTTCGATTTGCAATTACTTTATATTTTTATGGAAAATCCAATCTTCTTAATGATTTGAAATTAGCATTTTCTGCAAAACGTATATATATTCTACTTTTATTCAAGTATTTATATTTAATCCATTACTTATAGCATTAGACGAAAAATTATCTACTGGGGAAAAACTAAACGACTTTTTCCACCTTTTTCAATCTACTTTTCTAGAAACAAATCCCATCCACCCATTAAAACGTACCACCAGGAGCAGCAGCACCACAATTACACAAAACACACACTCTCACCCCGCGCCTCCTTTGCTTTGTATTTAAATCCGCTCGCCTCCTGGAAAGAAAAACCCGACCAATTACAGAGCCTTTGACGAGGCAGCGTATCGTTATCCTCGGAAAATTAGCGTCTCTCTCCCCGTTGTTTACGTAAGCTGCAACGGCGTCGGGCGAGCCCTTCGCGCCGCCCGCATCCCATTATTCCGCGTTCGATCGCGCGGGGATAAGACGCCGTTGCGCAAGTAGCCGCCGTGAACTTTGTAAGTCATCGTGGTGCGCGCGCGCGCGAGCTGAATAATTCGCTTTTTCTACGATTTCGTAGAGCGAGCAGGTCGCTTTGGAAACCGCGGCTTTTCTTTGTGCGGGGAGGCGAGGTGCGGGTGTTATGAGAGCGTACTTGCTCAATGCTAGGAGTTTGATTGATGCTGAATGCCGAGTGATAAGGTTTTGAGTGGTTAGTTTGAGTGATGAGAGGTGGGGGCTGGTAATTGGAGCAATAAATTATAGTGTGGAAATTTTTTTAAGACACTTCGGATACTTCCTATAATTTGATAACGGATAAAGTGGCAGTGGCGACGTATGTTTAAACTTCCAGCTGCAGATATTTCACCGGAAACGTTCGTATCCTTATTCATAAATAGATGTGATTTAATAGCGTGGAAGCTTGTAATGAGTGACAATTAATTAAAGTACATTAAGAACTCGTGTTGTCTGTCAAAATTTTTTTTTATTTATTTTGTGCACAGCGCATTTATGTTGGTAATAGTATATATTAAATAATTAATTTGCTCTCAAGAAGTTGTATGAAAAGCTTATTAAAGATCGATGATATGAAAATTTGTGAACTGATCGCACTGTTAATATCTTCAAATGCGATAATTAGTTTATTTTTTGTCTTTATTTGTACATTTTTTTTAGAATGTTTTATCGAGTTTAGAAATAAAAATTTAAGCCTATACAAAAAAATCTACGAAAAAAATTTCCGACTAAAATGTCTTCAAAGTAAACAAAACGCACAACTTCTTACGACTACATGCGGACTTTCAACTTTTCCAGCGTTCATTGTTTTTTTCTCGTTTATTTAGAGCACCTACTTATTAACCAAGTCCATCGTCCCGCCTCTCTGAACTCTCGCGAGAACAATGGGATAAAAAAATGTCGAACTGGAAACTATCCTACCATTGAGAAGTAACTATTATATTATAAGTGCGTTCTCTTTCTTTCTCTCGGAGATCGCTCTGATAACCCATTAACCTGCGATGCACACAAGCCATAGGACTTTTCACTGCGCTCTCGCGGGAAATCGAACGGCATAGAAGCCAAAGAAAAGAATTTAATTATATACACGCTCTGTTCGCCGATAATGGCTCTAGATCTTTTTTCTTTTCGACGAACTTTAAGGAGACGACAAAGGGGACGACAAAACAGTCCGGATGCTTGAGATGCGTGAAATTTCCGATTGGAGCAGATGAATAACGCGGTATTTATCACAGAGAGTGAAACGTAAAATCGAAAAAATTCTTATCTCATGGTTTCTCGGGCTTGGTGCTTGCTTGAGGTAGGTGTGTCTCTGCCGAAGATTAATTGATGTGAGAAGTAAAATTATTTTGTTTTACCAATGAGTGGGAAAATTCTGCGGGGGATAGGCCGCGGCGTTGATCCCGGCTTTAGATTATTATAAAATATCGATATATCGACAGTTATGCGCTTGTTTAAAAAAAATGCGAATTAGTACGAATATATTTCGAAGCGTTTCTAATGAAATTTTAAAAATTAGAAATGACTTTCGGTTCACGTCGAAGTGTGTCGCTTTCATCCAAACGTTCAGGAAGCCTACGTCATGTATCGCAATTTTGCATAAGAAAATCACCTCACCCACACATACACACACACACGCATGGATTACTTTTAAATCTACCAAATAATTCTTGGCCCCTACAGAAGCCGTTCGCGCACAACTTTTTTTCTTAAAAAAACCTACAATAACGCTCGAGTAAAAGTCGGAATTCAAGGCTGGGGGGTCACTTTACAATCACAGTCCGAAACTTCGCCTTGGCCATCGCCGAGAATCACTCCACCGTTAACACGTGAAAAATCCCACAAAATCCTCGCGTAGAGACTCACCTGGCATGAGTCGATCCTGCGGATATCCGGACACCAGGTTCCCAGCCAGCAGCGCGGCCACCATCAGCACGAGCGTCGTCTTCATCGTGTATCACTTTCTCGTCGAACTCTCTACAGTCAAACCGTCGTCACCTTTTGTCACGTCACGCACGTTCGCGCGCAAAAAAAAATCAAGAACCAAAATTCACTGACTCGTAGTTTCTTATTCTCGTCGGCTACTGCGATACACTGAGAGACGCCGGTTCTGTGGTAAGTATATATGAGAGGATAGAAAGAGAGAACGTGTGCTGCGCGCGCCGCTGCGACTGACAGACTGTGCTGCGGCAGTCTGGAGGGCCGGCAGGCGCTTTCACTGGTTTTATACGGCGTGCGCCGCGCGCTCTCCGCGTGCGCCTCTGCCGTGCGGAGCGCCGCTGAGAGAAAGAGAGAGAGATAGGGAGTGGGGAGCAGAGCGCGGGCGCTGCGAGAAGGAAGGTGTGCGTGGGTGCGGAGATAAAGGAGGCACTTGAGGATAGATAAGACGAGGGGACAGCTTAGGGTGAGGTTTGGAGTTTACCTATTATAGTGTTTGTAGAATGTTGGGTTTGTTTCAATTAGTTTGGTGTACTATTTAGTGGATTTGAATGATTTTAAGAGGATTTTGGAATAAGGAAACATATTGTAATGATATTTTTTATTTAGACTTTTGACATGTAATGCAAAGAGAGAAAAGATTACTTACGGATACAAATTAAGACTTGATAAGACACGTCATGGAAATTATTAAAAATTTTGTGATATTATTAATAATTACGTTAAATTCAATCAATTCTCGAAAGTTCGAATGTCTTTTGTAACTTTTTTTGAACGTGGTTTTGCTTGTTAACCTTTAATTCAATATATAATTTGCATTCTTAACCAGAAGTCATTATGTCGGATTAAACAATTTAATATTTATAAAAGGTACTGGAAACAATATAAATATTTTCGTAGACAGTTAAACCTCAAATACACTATGAATCCATATATATTTAATAATAATATCACTACCTATATTTTGAATAATTTTAACAACGATTCGTATCTATAAGTAATCTTTTCTCTCTGTACACGTTAAAGGGACTGTCAGAGGCATTGTAGGTGCTTATAAGCGTATTTTTCGTTATTTCAAATCAATTTTTACATTTTTTAAATCAGTTTAATCAAATTTTATTTAGAATATTTTGAAAAATAGTCAATAACAAAGATAATTGATAAAAATTTAAAAATTTAAATGATTTGAAAAAAAATTAGTAAAGTGTCGATAAATATATGTTACGAACGTCTCACTATTTTCTGCGTATCTCATTTTCAAATTTTCATCAATTATCTTCGTCATCCTGTATTTTCTAACTGAGTCGAAATAAAAAGTAATTAAAATTTTTTATAAAAACAAAAAACTAATTAGAATAACACCGAATATGATATAATGGTTGCGACATTCTTTTAAAATGATTAGTAAAATAATGAAATTTTAAGTTCTGAAAAGTCAGTCTATATAATGTTATAATTATATCACTATCATTTGCTTTATGCACCGTAATGTTCAAATTAAAACAAAAATTATGAGTTATATTCCATTAATGTTTTTTAATATTTTCAAATGTTTAATATCTATGTTAATATTAGAATTATATATATTTTCTATGAGTCCATACAGGAAGAAGTAATTTTCCTCAACGAACATTCTTTTGAGAAAAAAAATTTGTGAAACCATTGTTTACTTCTATGAAAATGGGGAAAGTTAGAAGAAAGTTATTTTAAAGAAGACGTTAACTATCAAATAGAAAAAGATATGTGCTATTTAAAAATTTTATACTAATAATATTAGAAAAACAAGCATATTTAAAAGACAATTGACTCTTTGTAAAAAATAGTATGTATAATTAATTAATAGAAGTTTTAAAGCACTTTTTGTATTTTTTGCAAGGAAATATCTTCTGTTTGCAATTATTCTTTAGTGAAATTTTAAGGAAAGTGCTTGTGTATACTCTGAATATCAAAAGTCGCGATAATAAGAGGAGTTTTGCCAACTTCATTTTATCGATCGTACCTTTGCAAAAGCATTCCGATGCAGATATGTATCGCGAGACTCTGAACCTGTTATGCTTGCTATCGGGTGTCCAAACGATAAAAAATTTCTTCTTTTGATTTCACGGCTACCATGAAAAAAGGACCGAAAAAGGCGATCTGTATCATCGATCACATTCGATTTGCTCATAATAAATGCTACAAGTAGTGCAGAAAGTATTGCAAACAGATTTCAGAAAGTAGCCGGTATATGTAAATGAACATATAAAACCATGTGACAGAATGCTTTCTAACTAATCGCACAGCGTGTATAGAATTTTAAAAACGTGAAAGTATGTGTTTATCACCTGATTATTGATAAAAATTGTTTATTTTTTTCATCGAGTGATAAGGCATAGTAACATTATTAAAAAAATGTACAAAAAAGGATATATACATGTTTACAGTCTTTTTCGCAAGTCTATTATCGTTAGTAACAGAAATACTAATTATCATAATGCACAGTTTATATTTTTCTCACATTATAATTTATTGCCAATTGTTTCCTAGAAGAGAAATTTTTAGAATGGCGAACAAACCTTAATGCACAAATTCTTTTTTGGCCCAGTTTTTCTGTTTTTTATTTTGTAGAATTCTTTTTTCTCGTATCTGTAGATGCGTATGCATATTTGTACAACTTATTAAATTAAGAGTGGACAAAGTTATACTATTAATTTACCTTTTTGTATCAAATACATAAATAATGTCCAAGTTAAACTTTCAATTGATCGACTTTGATTTCGGAGTTCGCTATCTATTGAAACGAATTCCACTCCCATATATTCTGCTTATTAATCAATCATATATGTATGACCAATATTATTCTCTTACTATAAAACAGTCTTATTCAATCTAAAACAATTTAACTTCTACCGCCTGGCGTAATTCTCAGTAGCTATCACGCGTTGATCCCGGAATTCGGATTTTCCAATCACCATAACCAATTTTCCAATTGCTCGAGTTAGCCCGTAAAAATCCAAAAATCGCGAACCCGCATTTTTCAGCGCGCGCTGCCCGCTGATTTATTACCCGACCGGCGGAGTCTCTTGGATGTGGCGAGAATATGACGTATACGCGACTGTGCTCAGCAGCCAGTATAGGAAACTCTGTTTATGGCGAAGACCGCATTGTTCGTGCGGCCACTCGCGCGTCTGCGCGTGCGTACTTGAGAAAGATTTCCTTAAGTAATGGGAGCTCGCCGCGTTGGACTCGTGTTCGAAAGTTGGTTCGAGAACTGTGTGAATGAACATGGGTGCGAATGTACAGCAATTTTAAAAGTTGTTGGAAGGCATTGTCATACACTGGGAAAAGGCGTTTAGTAACAATTAGAAACAGTTTTGCAAAAAGAAATACGCAGTCTCATAAAGGTACCAGAGACTGTAAAAACACGAAAAATTACCATACTTTGAAGCGAATTTCGCTAGACCTATATATCATTTGACTAACTTCAGAAAAACTAGTGCTACTCTGTATAATAGTGATGATAAGTTGGTATCGTTTTTACTTTACAATTATGTAAGAGATTGAAAAATTTTAATTATAAGTAGATTTTCAGCTACCTGCTGTGAGAAAATGTAGCTAACCATTAGTAAGAAATGTTCAGTTGTATAAGTTTTAATTAAAAAAAAATTCAGAATAATTGCGACGAAATTTTTAGAAAATGCTCAAAATAGGAGTACACGGAAAAGTAACTTTACAGTAAAAATAATAGTGGATCGCCTAAAATGTACAGCAACGATTGCAATCGCCTTAACGCCGTTTTCTTATATAACATTATAAAATAATCGGCCAAATTTTTGTCAACATTCGGGTTGGCACAATGACATAATACCGGCGATCATCGCAGAATGCGCACACCGGAGGCCGATCGAAGTCACGGATTAGTCGTGAATTATGGGCGAGACCCGTTCGTACACGCGGGCGGTTTGGCCACGCTCGAAAAACCCCGATATTGTCGTCGTGTGTCTGCGTGTATGCAGTGGAATTGCGCTTGCACGAGGTGTTAAGTGTACCGGTCCGCGAGCGCGCGCGCATTTGCGCAAATGGAGTTGTTGCGCTCCGGTCGATTTGCGTGTCGCGCGAGATTGTTTTTGACGGTGTGCATATAGGTATAGAGCGCAGTGGGAATGCACGCATTTGTAGTTTGGTGAATTGTAGTGTGTTTCGAAAATTTGTGATGATGATTTTAGCTTTTGATTTGGGTGGTCGAAGGATGATTAATAAAAATAAATTATAAAAAAAAAATTTTTTTACAAAACCTTTTTTTATGTAATAGCGGGAAATAACAATTGATTGTATGCATGTTATAAGGCAATTTTAGGAAAGGGGAGTGAAAATATCTGCAGATATCTGAGTTTATGTGTTTATCGTTAAATTTAATTTTAATCTGATAACGCAATGTACCACGAAAGACTTGTAAAATTTTCTCTGAATTCCATACATGGGAAACAAGATATAGTTACATATATTAGAACGAACTAAACTGCGATCATGCTCGATTTCGAAATCTTTAAAAGTACTATTAGGTCATGGCACTGAAAAATACACATGTAAACATTTTAGTTTCATCAAGTTTTCTTGTCACTAAATACGGTGTTCAAACATTTCTTAACAATTTTCTCTACCTTAAATAAGAATAAATGAAAAAATTTCACCACCATTTTTGTATACCTCAATACGAACATTGAACATACGTCTACATGAGAAATCATTTAAGTCCACTGTTCTTAAAACAATAGCGTTTTCTTTATCCTTGAATAAGCATAATTTTTCAGAAAATAAGTTTGTAGAATCGTTAATTCTTACACTAGTATGTTGAATTGTGAGAAAAGCGAACATAAAAGCGAAATATTATTGACCTCTCGTTTTACAAATGCAGCACACTTGATCTCGACAAATAAGTACATCTTCTAAAACAGATTGCCTTAAGCCTATAAATGAAGCCTCTGCCTATAAGATCACCTTAAATTCATCTCCCTATCTATCAACCGAATCTCCACATCCAAACGAAGTACAACCACATCTCCTGCCTCCAATACATCGTTCCATCTCCTCTCGAAAATCTATGACTAAAAAAATGGTCGCATCTGTCTTCTAAACTCCCCTGAGACCTCATTGTGCGCTCCTGAATCCGTTCGCCTGCAGCTACCGAGCGACGACGATGCGCCACTGCAATACAATCGTTGCGCCAGCATCTCACGCGCGCGCATCGCATTAATTCGAAACGAGATCGATTGCACTGTACCACACACAAGGTGCACACGGAGCGTGGTACACTAGTGGCCCCCGCTGACTCGCTCGGATTTTTGACTGCGTGGTTTGATTAACGCGCGAGCCGTTATTTAATTAAGGGCTACTGCGGCGATGAATGAGAAGTGACGCACGCGTGCACTGCACGGACGGTGTTTATCTTTTTTTTGTTGGCTGGAAGGAAAAGTTTTTGTGTGTCTGTGTACTGGGAGGGCAACATTGGGTAAGAGAGTGTCGGCGTTTATGTAATAAGGTGAGATAAATCGTGTCACGAGCGGCGCCGCGCGTTGCGCACACCGTAAGAACAGGAAATTGTTTTTTCGTATGTGTGGGGGAGGCGAATGCAAAGAAGGAATCGATTATACGTTGTTTGGAGGCGTTTTTGTGCTTTAAAGTTGTAGATTAAATTTTTTGCTGGTACGCGTGCTTGTGGTGCGTTGAAGTCACGATCGGTGTATAGCTTATGTCATAGGGTTTAGAAAAATTCGTACTTATTAATGAAATGAAATAGAAATACAGAGGTAACATTTCTATCACGGATTTTTTTTAATTTTGCAATAAATGTATAAGTAGGCTTTTAGTACTTGAACAACATATTAATTATTGACGCAAAAAATTTAATAACATTAATATATATTAGTTACTTCACACTATGGTATATATAGTATATTATAGGTATTTTATATGTAATAAAATCCCACAAATATTCCAGGACACTTGGCAAATAATAAATAAAACTATCAAGGAGAATTAATTTTCAATGCTAATTCGTCGCTATCCATGTATCAGAAAATTGAAAAACACATAATTTCTCACACTAATTACCCTACATTCGATCGCAAAAAACCTTATTGCTTAAAAGCTAATGATTTTTAAGCGACATTTCAAATACATTTCATATCCTAGAAATCATTCAAACACCCCAAGAACTTTAAAAGAATCGCGCCGCGTAAAATTCCGCAATTATTTTCAAACCATCAGATTACTTTAACCGCGCGCGGACATTCATATCTCCGCCGGCAAATCGTCACCATAAATCTCGAACATTATGTTACATCCTGGCGAAAAAAATGTTTGCGCACGGGCATTCATTGCGCCAGTTATATGCCTGCGCACATACTGCACACACGTATACACTCCTGCGCACGCGGGCAGAAAATCGTATAAAGCTAATGACACCGAACGCCTGTATTAATGGGCCGTAGCCGCGCGGTTTAACGACCTACAAGTCGAGCGCGCGTACGAAAATTCTTGAATTCTTCTGCTTTGCATGCGTATATGTATATACACCTATTTTCCTCTCGCGACACCGGGGTTTTTCCATTGTTCGCTGTATGGGCACGTGCGCGCGCTACACGGTTATGTTAGCCCCCCACGCACGTTACGCGTGCGGCGCGAGAGAGAAATAGAAAGAGAGACGGAGAAGTTAAAAATTGTAAGTACCGCGGCGATAGTTCACTTGATCGCGCGCGGCCGATAGCGGCGCGCGAGGAAATATGCGAATATAAATGATAAGAAATTAGATGAATGCGCCGATAGGCCGAGTTAAAAAGTCATTTAATAATTGGCTATTTATTAGAGAGTGGGCTTGCACTGATACTATTCGACAAGTAGTTTTAAATTTGAATTTCAAAATAAAATTTTTTTTCTTTTTAATGTTACAATGTTAAAGTTATGTGTATGCAACACTTGTTATGGTATTTGACGAATAAATTATTAGGTGATAAAAAATTTCATAGCACTGCTATATTGGATGAAGTATTAATGTAAGACACATTGTTTCGATATTGCTTGAATTAAATAGCGGTTCGTAGGTCCTTATAAGTATGTTGAGCTCCTGGTTAGGTTGTAATTTATCTTCCAAACAAGTTTATGCGTACGTAATAAATACCTCATAACAATAAAACATAATCTTAATATATGAATCTTTCAACTTATTTACACGTAGCAGTAAGGCGTATAGTTTCATTTATAGGCTATGAAAATAATGTATATATCGGATTTCTCGAGAAAATTATGTGAGAAGAATTCTTATATACCTTTATTAGTACATGCGATAAATAAAAATAAATAATGTCAAGATGATATAAGTTTTTACATTTTCTCATGATAATCAGTGTAATAAGCTCGTTATGATTAATTCATTTTTCTTTGTCGTCATATGAATAGCTTCATTATTCCATTAAATTCTAATGCTATAATTGGATATCAATTATTTTTATACTTTTCTGAAATTCACTTTTAAATATAAGAAAATCCAATGTTTCCTTAAATAATGAAACACAAACGTTCCAAATTCAATTAATCCTTTTAATTCCTTCCAAATAAAAAAAAATTGCTGAAGAAGGTCGCGAAAAAACGCGCAACCATAAGCATCGGCGAGCCAAACAGACCAATGGCCCGTGAAATATGACAGTGTCAGAGCAATTAGCCGTTCCTTTTTCCACAACTCGCCGGCAATATCCTCTGCTCTGCGCCCGCGCCACCTCTATATATAACGCTGTATCAACGACGAATGTCCTGGAATTTCGATTCTCGAAGTATACCGCAATCGGCGCCATCGTTGTGTAATTGCACATACATACGTATACGCACGCGGGAGATATAATTGCCGTCGCGTGTAATTGGTTCATTTATAATATACATCGCGCGCGCGTGCGCGCGGGAGAGAGAGAGAGAGAGAAGCCTTGAGAGAAGCCGCGCGCGCGGCGGTGTTAGACGCTGCGCGCAGTTGGGTATAAACGAGCGGATGGATCGACGTGAGCGCGGTGCAGATATATCTTTGTGCTGGCCGCGTGCGCGTTGTGTGATGACAGAGAACTGCGCCCGAGGAGGTTTGAATGCGTGTGACTGATCGTGAGAGGATTGTGGATGGTGTTGATTATGGGTTGCATGTCGCGCTTTGCGCAAATGAGAGTGTAATGTGTGTTTATACTCTGTATGGCGATATAAGAGCGAACGGTTGATGGTATAGGGACAAAAATGGCGAGCGGGAGGTTCGGTGGTACGGTTGATGGATGTTGCGAAATATTCACGTTTCGGATGTATGAGCTGTGAGAGAATGACTATTTTTAGGCTTTATTGAGATCTATTCGGCAATTAACGTGTTATTAAAAGAATCGAACTCGTTCAGTAGATAAAGCTGGATGTAGTAAGACGAAATGTAAGGCTGTTTTTTAAATAATGGTTTACAAAACTATCGAGAATGAAGTTTATTGAATCAAGATCATTATAGGTTGATTTATCAATGAGCAGGGTTCAAATTGTTTTTTTTTTTTTTTTTTGTTGCAAAATTTTAATACCGTGATATTGCGACACAAACTAATGTGAACAGCATCTAATGTCTATTTCATTTAGGGTTCTTGTACTGTACATTTAATAATTTACTGCCTAATGATTTACAAATGAATTTATAATTAAACCTGGGTAGCAGAAGAAAAAAATACCATTTTTTCAGAACTCAAGGTCTGGACTTTTCCATACCTGAGACCTTTGCAAGAGCCAACATGACTGATATGATTGTTATTCTTTTTGACATTAAGTACATTTTCTTCAATGAAACGTTTAAATATACATGGAGATTTTAATTGGCCTAATAAAAGTCACTCCAATGATCATGACAAACAATTAATAACAATCATTACTGGGCTCAAACGGAAGTGTCGAAATCACTCGCTCCCCATATATATATATATATATATATATATATCTGAACGAACTTCCATATTTATATTCGTACTTACTTACATTACTCTTGCGCGTTGAGATCATTAACAGGAAGATTTCGTAAGCCAAGCTTTAACTCAAACTCCACTTAACCCTGAACTTATTCACGACTGAAAAAAGAAAATCAGCTTATTTCTCCTATCTCCAATGGCATAAACGAACCTTATGCCATTCCGCTCGCAAACTCGTCAAAACTTGTAGATCTAATACTATAAGTCTCCTCGTTTTTCACATCGTTACGTCTTCATTGTAAACATTTTGCAATTTCATAACGAAATTTATTGCGCGCAATGTTACGCAAGACCCGCTGAGATAAGCAGCGAGAGAGTCGCATTGACAAAAGAGCAAGCATCTGCTGGCTCGCAGCGGGTGGCAGAAGAAACGAGGCGCGCGTGCAGGTCTAGATCCTTGTCTACTTCTTACGCCTCTGCGCGCTTTTATTACAGCCCCGCAGAAATTGTTATTTTCTCGTGGAGCCTATATAGGTTTGCTATAGACGCCGCATAGCGCGAGGTTCAACGATCCTTTTTCTGCCGCGTCTCGTGCGCGCGCGTTCCTAACGATGAATTGAATTTTATATTCTTTCGCGGCGCCGGGGTGCTTCAATTGAATAAATAACAGCTGATAAATTGCGGCTGTGCGGTTTCTTCAGGGGGTCTTCGCAATCGACTGAAGTTTAATGGGTCAAAGAATAAAGAGACTACAGCTGCAGGATATTACATATAATAACGGTATCATAATAGTACGATACGAGAACGAAAATGACGATTTATTTAGACATTCGCGAAAATCGTCATAATATATGGTGGTTTTGCTGATATTTGCAACGGTTCGAACGAGTCTTATTAGTAATTCAGAAACGATCACATTAACGTATCGAAATACTTTTATCTTTTCACAAATTAATGTGTCAATAAATGTTAATTGATGCCCGTTTGGTATGCGAGCTCGTGGGTAGCCGAAGAATTCGCATTGTTCGTGGGTGTGCCTAAATTCTTCGCAAATCGTGAAAAAAACAATTCTCCGTAATTCAGTAGTAAGGAAGAGCGCAGTTTATTTGCAAATTAAATACCTATAGCCGAATAACAGTTCTTAGATCAATAAAATACTCTCAAATGTTATCTAAACGGGACTTTTGAATGCTCCATTGTCAGATAATTCAATTACAAATGTTTCTATTTATTTTTCTCTGACTTGACTTATTTATAAATTATTTTTTTGCGTTAAATAATCGTTTAAATTCTATATAAAATTGTAAGAAATTAATCGAAGTTTTATAAAAGAACATGGAAAAACTTTTTTACATATAAGTTAATCTCGCTTCATCTGAAACCATCAATTTATTTAATGTTCTTCTTCATCGATAAACGTGTGAATCATAAGATTCAAATGATTAAACCTTTTTTATTTTGTAATAAGGTAATGATAGTCCACAAAAGTGTCTTCATCCGACAACCACCAGCACTTTGAACCATCCTCTTCTAAAAACAGCCACAAAAAAGCCAAACACCAAGTCCATTCATCCACCGACTCCCATACAACGGCCTCCCTCGTTAAAAAAAAAAGAAGAACCCAAGCATGAATGCTCGCTCGCGTCAGTACAGATCGGCGGCCACGTCTTTGGCGGCGGGACAAATGCCGGGCGATCGGTCAGCGAGCATTGTGTCGCATCCATCTAAATGCTCGGCTGGAATGCCTGCCTATCAATCGCCATTGACGCAACACATGTACATATATACACATAGCCCTCGCGCGCGGCCTGCTAATTAAGATTTATGCGACGCGACAGGTGACATTGTTCGATAGCGATCTCTGGCAGAGCGAATCCCCCGTCGCGCAAGCGCAGGCACCGCATGCACACGGTGTAAAAATTAATGTAGGTGTGTGCGCCAGCGCAGATCGACGTTAACCTCGTTGCGCGCACTCGCGCTTTTTTCTCGCGGTGCGCAGTGGGTATAATGAGAGTCCGTAGTTGCAAGGGGGAGATATATTTTTTTCTCTTCACGGTTTGTTTTGCGAAATTTGTTTGTTTGTCAATCTTGGGTGTTCTGTAGGTGCACGGAGTTGTGTCAATCAATTGTCACATGTGAAAAGGTATACTGAGGGATTGTGAGGTGTATAATTAATGGCCGTTTTTATTGTTGGAACGGAAGATTATGCTGATAAAATTAACGTGTGACTTTAAAGAATGTGAAATGGGTAGGGTTCACTTTAAAAGAAAAAAAATTTCATATCAATGAAGTCATAGACATCATCTGCTGAAAGTAGACCACCAAGAGAATATATATATATATATATA
>JAPYZP010001622.1:0-15863 GCA_030522985.1 Torymus sinensis | reverse complement strand
TACTATTCTGTTTTTGGGGTTATGCATAAGTATATAATTTTTCATTATAACTTCATTTTAATTAGTTTAAATGATAGGATAATCAGATAATTTTTCAAAGCATGAAAATATTAATCTTTTTATTCTAATTTGATTTAATTATTTAGTTTTAATCAGTTAAGAATAACAATTGAATTTCAAAAATTCAAATGTAGCGCAAGTAGCGAATTTTCGCGCCTATTTCTTACAAACCAATTAAAATCAATCTTTAAATGCTTCAGAACATCCAGCTATCATTTTTTTTAAGAGTGGAATATAATTTTTGTAAAATAACTTTTATATTAAATAAATTTATTTATTATTTATTTATGTATTTATTTATTTATTTTTTCATTTTTTAAATCATGTATATGTGCAATGGAATTTGATGAATCACTACTTGCTGGCGAGCAAAATATTCCTTGTAACATGTACTTAGTAAGTTGGATTTTGTTTCGAATATATTGTTTAGTCCAAAAATATAAAAAAAACTAATGAAACCGCAGCAGATAGTATTGGTGGATATATATAAACATAGTCATGCTGATTTATTTTAGATGGATGCAGCTATATGGGGGTTACACAAACCCTGTTAATCATCAATTTACTGAAGTAAAAACAAAAAAAAACAGCAAAAGTACGTATAAAATTAAAAAATTTTAAAATTCAAAGATCATTTATCGTATGTGTGTACGTGCCCACGTTTGTATATGTATATTACTTGTTGTAAACATCAAAGCTATTTATATTGACTATCAATGCCTATTTGAGAAGGAAAAAAATCCTCTACCACCAACAAAATTCATCCAAAGAAATGGGGTTATTAACAAAATACCATTTTTTAGTACAAACGGCATATCTCACGAATTTTTATTTTTATCCAAATATGATGCAGGAGCTGAATGCGGCGCTGAATTGAGTAAAAGGTCGTTTAGCTTACTTATAAAAGCTTTGAAAACTTCTAAAATGGCAGCAGTTTGAAGATTACCCTAAAAAATAAAATTTCAAAATTAGGCTTCTGTACGAAACTTTGAACATTTCAAATCAGATGATTAAAAAACCAGATGACCGAAAAATTAAAAAAATACGTGTTGAATCATTTTTGGAGAAAAACAGCAATATTCAAGTTTCAAAATGATTGGTGATGTAGGCATACTCTGGCTGTTCGATTTAAGATGGATTCGGTCATATAGGGAATCCTAAAATAATATATATCGTCGGCTGAAAGGTGAAACCAGACAATTCGATCGAGAGATAAGAAATCAGACAGCTCGGCCGAGCGCTAAGAAGTCAAACAATTCGGCCGAGTGCTAAGAAGCCAGACGACCACTGTGGGCCGAGTTGTCTGGTTTCTTACCGCTGCAGTCGAATTGTCTCCTTTCACCTCTGAGTCGACGATATATAGGGATTCATCAAAATAATGCAAAATTTTATATAGAATTCTGCAATTAGCTTAATTTATTGTTTTAAATAAAGTAAAACCTCTAATTATACAGAAAAAATGATGTCAAATTTAGAATTAAAAAAATAGGAAAACACATTTTAATAAATTGAATTAGACAACAAACATTATTTATTATATGGTCAAATGAATATTTTATTCCCATCTCCACTATAATGGCCACTTTTATAGCCTCAAAAGCGGGGCAAAAATCTTGTTTGATTCCCTCTTTTCCATTATTCCCGCAAACGCGCCAAAAACCAAAAAAACGGTATGTTTATCAATTATCTGTTACGTTACTATATATAACTTACATCACGTGATTGCGTGCGCACATGCTCGTGCTCGTGCATGCTCGCGCGAGCGGTGGAGGTGGGGGGCTCTCGAAAAAAACAGCGCAGCGCAACTACTGCGCAACGCTGCAACGCAACGACCAAAATATTCAACGTCGTTGTTTTGTTCTCGAATGCGCGCTCTCGGGTCGCGGAGCAGGCGCTTCAAACTTATAGGTTAGGTAACACGGGCGCGCGCGCGCCTGCCTTAGTTTTTAGTGGAATAATAACAACGTTGAAGACCTTCGCCTCCACCTTTCATCACCATCACCATCACCATTTTCCTTTAATTCTGTCACTCATTGCTGTCCAAGACGCGGTGCGTGAGGAAGATGTGGAAATTCGTGACTCGTGGTATCCGTGAGTCCCTGGAGCGACGAGCCTGCCGCACAAATGTCTACTCCCAGAGCTCGCAGGACGGCGGAGGGAATACCAGCGAGGAGAATAAGGTCGCCCTGTGCGACAAAAAGTTCGTGACACCGTGTTTCTCCGCATGCTATCACGGTTACAGTGGCGACGCCAGGCATCCAGGGGCCAAGGACGAGGAGAGCCAGAACAAGTACGATGCCAAGTACAGCTGGTCTGAGGCCGTCGGCTGGGTGAGTTTTTGCGTAACAGAAAAGTGGTGAGGATTTTCTTGAGACTCTGGTAAAAAGGTAAAAAGGGTGGATAGGTTTGTTTGGTGATTGTGGACCAGTGTTGTGGTATTGCACCATAAGTGAAAGTTCTCCAAAACAAGTGTTTAATATGCATTGTTTAGTGGAGTCTCAAAAACTCACTTTTGAATAAGAATTACATTGTTATTGTTTAATCTTTGATTGTTTACATATTATTTTTATGTTTCACAGTCTGGTGTCCTTGCAGTTGGCTATGTTGTATGCCAGTCTCTTTGCATTCGACGGAAGCTTTTTGAAATTGATAATGCTAATGTAGAAAAGTGGCGCAAAAAACTAGTAGTTGGTCCACAAATCCAAGCATCGCGATTCCTTAATTATCTGTTGCTACCTAAACCCCAATATATTTTACCTGTGAGCAAAGAACCGACCGAATTTAAAGATAAAACAGAAATTTTAATAGATAATGCTTCGAGTATTGAGCAACCATATGGACCTATCACTGCAGAAGAGGTAATAAACGTATTATAATCTTGAACAATATTCAAGTATCTTTCTACTACAATTTGATCAAATGAATTATTTATTTATAACATATTTGTAGGCTTTTAAAGAAGCAGTTAATAAATTTGCTTCTACTCATGAAGAAATTATGGGAGAATTAGAATTTAATTGTGGCTCAAAAGCTATGGAAGATGAACGATACGACGATGCTTTTGAACATTTTAATACAGGTGCCAAACTATCATCTGCTGGTAGTATGTTTAACTTAGCTCTATGTTATGAATTAGGTTTAGGAACATCTGCAAATAATCAAAAGGTATTTATTCGAATAACATTAATTATTACTTTTAAAATAAACTTTGTATATTTGGCAAAATTAAAAAATTTCACAAAAATAATATCTTATGATATAAAAACTGAATTATATTAAAGAAATGTATGAAAAATATATAACAAAAACAAATCAATTGAAATTTGTAATTATTTATTTATTTATAATTATTTATGTAATTATTATTAATATTATTATTATAATTATTATTTATTAAATTTAATTTTTACTTAACTTTATGTGTTACAGGCATTAAAATATTACAAAAGAGCTGCTGATAATGGTCATATTGATGCCATATACAATTTAGGTATATATCATGCTCAAGGAAAAGGAGGCTTAACAATCAATCTGGATTCTGCTCGTCAGTTATTCACAGAAGCTGCAAACAAAGGACATTCCCAAGCAGTAAAGGCATTACAATTAGAAAAGTCCCTTAGGAAACATATGAGCCCAAAACATAATAACAAACATCAGCTTAAAGTAAAGAATTTGAACAATAATTTGGACAGTAATGTTCTTTCAAAACTTATTAGTTATAATAACGTTTTAATATCAGATCTGACTAACCAAAAGATAGAATCTAATCAATTTACAAATTCATATGACAAAAACATGAACTCTACAGATATGTTTCTAAATATGATTGGTGTTCATGAACGAAGTGCCATACCACTTCTCTCCGTAGGAGAAAGTGGACCCTAAAAACCTATAATACTCATTGTAAATTTAATCATTATTTTACTCATATCTTTATTTTCTTTTACCCATTGAATCATCTTTCCAAAATAAGCATAGAAGGTCTTCACTAAATGATTTTTGGCATGATTTGTACATAGCTATATCCAATTGATTATGTAAATAGAAATAGATTGTAAAGCAAAAAAGAATTTTCTGTATATAGAATCAAAATTTCAATTATCTACTTCATTTAATATTATAATGTACCTCATTTAAGATTTACTTATGATTTTAAAAATGAAAAGTTCTTTGTATGGACTGTTATCTGTGATTATTTCACTGCTGAAAAAGCTGTAAATATTATGTTTAACGATGACTGTTCGAAATAAAAATGAACTAATGTTAATAAATAAGCTATAAAATAGACTGTACAAATTTTACTTAAGACGAATAAATGAATGAATAAAATTCAATACTTATGACTTACAAAATTTATTTTACACTTTTTACAGAAATATGATATAATCATTACCAATAAGCTTTATGCTTTTCTGCAACTTTCAATATGAGATCTTTGTGACTAGCATAAAGAATTAATTTACTACTTATATTTATCCATCTAACATTTTTTGCATCATCACCAGCTTGTAAGTTCATGCTACCAATAAGATCTCCAGTCTCATCATGAAAATTAAAAGCAACTGTTTCCATCCAAGCATTATCTGTATTCCTTGGATCATCAACGTATCCTTTGTATACTTCTTCACCATGTTCAAAAAATGACTTAATTTTTTCTTCAGTATTTTTCAATTCATCTTTGTTTTTCTCAAGAGCGTTTAAAGCTTCCTCCATGAATTCTCGTCGCAATGTAGTTGAAACTTTTTCACCAGGATCTACCATCCCACCAGGAATTGCCCATTCACCAGAATCTCTCCTTTGAATGCCAACAAACTGCAATATTGGTTTATTTGTGGTTCCATCTATATTTATGGTACCATCCTGATTCCTTTTCCATCTTGTGACTATGGGGTCTGCTGCGTGATTTGGACCCCATCGCCCCAATATACCACGTCCTATTATACCAGTACGTCCATAAGGATTTAAAGGATAGCTATCATTATCAACAGAATACTGACAAATAAAGCTTACTCTGTTGATTTTACCTGAAATTCAAATAACAAATTTGATACATTGTGCTCCAGCTGCTTTTAAAAAATAAAAATAGATTTGATAAATATTATATTACCATCACCATCAAGATTATTCCATTTAGGCTTGAAAATTGGATCTTCTATTTCTGGATCAGCCCATGGTTTTCCTTGCAAAATTTTTGATGTATATTTAACTGGAGCATATTCTGAAAAATCTACATTCCAAAGAACTTTATCATCAGGAACTGGAAACCTTTGAACAGTAGTTGAAGGATAGACATTGTTCCTACATTTTTTATGGCTCATGCTGATAATGGCACGCTTCATGGAAAAAAGCAGTGCAAAGCAGAAAATATGGATGATTTTTTGCATCAACCTACTATCAGTCTGAAATTGAAATTAAAATAAATTAACAAACATATTACTCTAAATATTGTTACATGTCTATTCTTATTATTCTATAAAATTCTCATATTATTCTATATAATGGTATAGAATAATAAAATAATAAAAGCAGATTTTAATGTAATAGATATTTGTTTGACTACTTTTTTGTTAAACATACTAAGCATTTATAAAAAGAAAAATTAAATGAGAAGAGAAGAGACATATAACTGTATTTAAAGCACATAATATACAATAAATAGTTCCATATACTGAAGTATAACATGGTATTAGCATACTATTAAATAATAAAATTTGCAAATATAAATTTCTAAGTATTTTATGTAAATTTTATAGGTAGGGATTTAAAAAAAATTTTATTCAATGCATGATTAATTTAAAAAATATTTTAAACAATTTTGATAATTGACCCACCTAACAGTTGACACCATTTGTTTATATTATATCTCTGTTTATATGGATCGCGAATTCGCAAGGATATTCGCATAAATCGATTATCATCACTTTCTCTCAATTCCAATATTCCAAGAATCCTGTACCTACATCAAGTATATCGAAGTGATTGTTGCAACAATCGATTCTAATAAAGTGCATCGCAATGCACACTTCCGGTGCGCATACTAGTTGCGCAGAGGCCCTATTTGTGCATGCACGGCGCTGGACGCAGTCACCAGTCACGCTGGTCATACCCACACAAACGTCAGTTCGCGCGGCATTTAGCTCGCACGCTTTCGGCTCATTTGGGCTTCAGAACCGTTACAACTTTTTGGCGGTAAACTACTCCAAAGTGTTTTCCTTTACTAGTTCTGTTTTTTTTGTGAATTAGAAAGAGTACGTAATTTACTTATTTGCTTAAATGAATTTAAAACATTACTAATGCGAGTGTACTTTCTGCGATTCCGATTGTTTAATAATGAGTTAACCTCTTTTTAGTGCCGCCAAGGAAAACTACGAAGCGGTCGGCTCCAGCTGCGCAAGATTCTCAGCCGGACGTAAAGCCTGTAAAGCGTTCGAAAAGCGTCAAGACTAAGACTAATAAACTGGAAAAAGATGCGGAAAATAATGGTAAAGTAACGAATTTTTCAGTTTCGGAGCACTCGTTTCCACATAGACGTTAAATCGCACAATCGCGTCAAGATAATTTCCATTTATCGATTGAAGGTTTCCATACATAACTAAGATTTTAAGACTTGCCAATAATTATGTTTTGCAAACATTATATGACTCTAATAGTCTGAATAACTTTTCTAGAGAATTAAAATAAATTACAGTAAAAGATGACTCAGTTCAGATATCACAATTTGTTGGTGTTGCATGATACCTGTGTAATGTATTTTCAACTAGATATTTGTATGTTTGTAGATCACCTAAGGAAAATAGTGACATTTTTTAAATTACACTTGTTTAACAATTTTACCTGTTAATATCAGCAAGTTATTAAACAAATATTGTATTTATTTTATGTATTTTATATATTTTGTATATTAATATTTAACATAATATATTATACACTAAATATTTAACTGTTCTATACTCTAATCTTCTTTTAGATCCAAAAGCAAGGCTCATATTGCGTGAAATCACTACGAGTGGTATTGTTCTTACATGTGGCCAAGGCGATGTTGGACAACTTGGCTTAGGAGAGGACGTTCTTGAAAAGACTCGTTTTGCAGCCATTCCTGACCAAACAAATATTATATCAATTGCAGCTGGTGGTATGCATAATGTTTGTTTAACAAAAGGTGGAAAAGTCATAACTTTTGGCTGCAATGATGAAGGAGCTCTTGGTAGAAATACATCAGAAGAAGGCTCTGAAACAGTTCCAGGATTTGTAGAATTACCAGGAATAGCAATACAAATAACAGCAGGAGATTCACATAGTGCAGCCCTTTTAGAAGATGGGCGAGTCTTTGTATGGGGATCATTCAGGGTACAAAATTTATTTTATTTTATATGAGTTTATTATATAATATAAAAACAATATAAGGAATGTATGAATAAAAAAAAAATTTAATATCTTTTATTTTAATAGGATTCTCATGGAACAATGGGGATGTTGACAAAAGATAATGAACGTTTTCCAGTTGAAATACCTTTAAAAACGAAATTTATAAAAATTGCTTCTGGAGCTGATCACTTAGTATTATTAGATAAGACAAAACGTGTTTACACTTGTGGTTGTGGCGAACAAGGTCAACTTGGACGTTTACCTGAAAGAAAGACTGACAGACATAGTCGACAAGGAGTGAATCAACTGCTTACTCCAGGCCAAGTACATTTCAAAATAAATAAACATGTAGAAGCAGAGAATATTTGGGCTGGTACTTATGCAACATTCGTAAAAGACTCTCATAGTGATTTATACGTATTTGGTTTAAACAATTACGGTCAAATAGGTATGGTTACAATTAATATGCATTCATGGAAAAAATTAAAAGAGTACAAGGTCTTAATTTTTAAATTCTTATATTACAGGTCTCAAAGGAACTGAAAAACAATTTCATCCAAAAGTTTCACAAACTTTGAGCCAAAAGCAGTGGACGCAGATCAGTTCTGGACAACACCACACTATTGCTTTGGATGAAGAAGGAAAAGTTTTTGTCTTAGGTAGAAAAGAATATGGTAGATTGGGCTTAGGTCCTGTTGAAAGTGATGCCACAGAAATAACACCTGTACCAGTCCTTGAAGAAATGAAATGTGTAGATGTTGCTGCTGGCAGTGCTCAATCATTTGCTGTTACTGAAGCAGGTACGATACATTAGGTTATTATTTTGAGTTAATGTTCTACACAATTTTAAGTTGTTTATCAAAAGGCGCCTTTGATACTTATAAAGTGTTATAATTTATTCCAAATTATGTGAATATAATTATAAATTAATAAAATCAACAATCACATTTCACATATCTATTTCTTTTCAGGAAAACTATATTCTTGGGGAATGGGCACAAGTGGCCAACTTGGTACAGGAGAAGAAGAAGATGTTGATGTACCAACGATAATAGAATCAAAGCAAATAAAAGATATAAAAGTTCTTAGAGTTTCAGGTGGAGGACAGCATACTATAGTTCTTGCTTTGCCAGCTTCAGTATCAAATGAAACTGCTGCGTAACGACAGTTTAAATCTTAGAAATTGTACATTACGTTTATTTGTTTCTAGTAAAAGACGCGTGTAAGATCCAATGATTGACTAAGACTATGAATTAGCAAAAATTTGAAAACATTAAAATAAAAGGTTAGAAGAAGGATGACGATAATTACAACACAAGTGCCGCATTCAAATTTAAATAAGGAATTCCTCTTTTAATAATGCATTGATGAAATTAAAAAAAAAAATCTATATTTTTGTTTATAATTTTATGTCTAAGCGCAAAAATTACGCTGTTAAAAAGGACGTCTTTTGTAATGTGTTAAGAAGATAATCAATCAAATAATAAATATTTTCTTAGAATAATTTTGATGTATACAAATCGCATATCCAGTTTCATTAGTGGCTTATTTTATAAGCGTTTAAAAATTCTTTTTTGTTAATTGTTTATTTACGAATTAATTTATTTAAATGGAATTCTTGTAAGACAATTTTTAATTAAATAAAAACTGGACCGAAAGTCAATTAAGTAACAAAACTAATGTACTAGAAAGGCATGAGTAAATGTATAAAGATTTTAAGGAAGTTATAGTAGGCATTTATGTAACTTTATAATGATGTTTTTGTTATGATATTATGAACATTGTGTGTACAAGTGAATTTTTCTATTTGTTTATCATTATTAATACTATTCTTATTGATTGCTATGTAAACTTAATATATACATCATTTATTAAAAAATTTTGTATTATGTTAAAGGCAGTGTTGTCTTAATTATTTATACGTGGTTTTCAATGTTATTTGAAAAGTACCTGGCGTTATATACAAGTAATTGAATCTGTAAAAAAAAGTTAGGATTTTTTTTTAAATAAAATTTTTTGTATCTATGAAAACGTTTCTACTTTTTTATTAATAAATGTAAAGTAAAAGTTTATAAGTATCCAACACATATTTGTATAGTAATAACTTAAGTAACAAATTTTATTCATGACAATATTACTTGTTTTTACTTATTATACAATTACACTGAAAATAATTTTGTAAGATTTTATTTACGATTGTGTCTAAAGTAATTTTAAAATTAAAAACTTTCCATTCCTTAAAAAAGGAAGCATGATTATAATTCGACAATATCTATTCAAAATAACTACAACTTATCTAAATACCTATATGAGAATAAACTATTTACAAAAAAATTAACTGGGCATTTATTTTTTAATAACATTATATTAATATGCAATAAACAAATAAAATATAATTATATAATTATAAGGTAGGTAGGTATATAATAAAATAAAATGGAAAGGCTTTTTTCAGAGGGTAAATAAGATTTCCAATTTACCGGAAGTCGTATTTTGGTGAAGCTGAAGCGGCAAGCGGCGACTCTTCCATTTCGTTCCATGTGGCATCGTGTAATGACACTGGCCCATCGGTGATACTGATTTTTTCGATTAAGCAGCTCGAATAAAAACAAAAGGCTTCAACCATGGTAATTACGATATTTATTAATTATAATAAATTAAAAACAGAAATAATTTTTGCACAACTAAGTGAAATTCTTCGAATATTTTATTTTCTAAAAATATAGGTTAGGTCTTAAATAGACGCATCAGACAATGTAATATTTATGATAAAACTGTGTTGATGATAAATATAATTGTACTTCTGAATATTATTTATTACATGTGAGTTAATACGGTAAATATATGATTTTATTTCAGTCCACTTTGAAGGTTGATAACCCCGAAAAGCCAGTCCAGGAGACTGCCCCCATCCACAGAATCAGAATCACTCTGACTTCTCGCAATGTTCGCTCACTTGAGAAAGGTAAATTAAATTATTTGTTAAAAAAAAAAGACATCGGACATTATGATTGCCACCAAATTTTGCTTTATATATATGTTTTTTCATTTATAGTGTGCTCAGAGCTGATTCAAAGAGGAAAGAAGCAGAAGCTTAAGGTTAAGGGGCCTGTGCGTATGCCCACCAAGATTCTCAGGATCACAACTCGTAAAACACCTTGCGGTGAGGGTTCCAAAACCTGGGATCGATTCCAGATGAGAATTCACAAAAGGGTTATTGATCTGTACTCGCCATCGGAAATTGTCAAACAAATTACAAGTATCAGTATCGAACCTGGTGTAGAAGTTGAAGTTACAATTGCCAATGACTAAAGTGAATATCATAATTTTTATTCATACAATTATAAAAAATTAAATAATAAAAAAAAAGTTTAAAACACTTGTAATAGCTTTATTTACATTTCTACCTTTTACTCCACTTTCAATTATATTTTAAATATTTATTTTATTTATATTTTTTTTAATGTTATTTATTTTTTACCAACTTATATGCAAAGTGCCTATATATGTAAAATATAGTTCCTGTATTTTGTAGTAGAATAATATTGTTTTATAAGGTGTTGAGATATTCAAAAATCACAAATAAATTTGTTTAAAAATATTTCTAAATAAATAGTATTCAATAAAAATACTTAGTGTTTAAAAAAATAAATAAATATAATATATAAATATAATATTATAAATCTTCACTAGTTCCAATTATTGCTATACTTCGTTTATTTTCTCGTTTATTTAGTGGCGCTAATATAGTAATATGTATTATAGAATCAGAATTCGGAAATTATTATAAAGTGTATTTGTATTCGTTAATCGTCATGATCATGAATGACATTTAAACGTATATATATATATATTATATTTATATATTTTTTATATTTATTTATACCTAATTAAATATTTATATAAATATGTTTCAATGTCATGCGGGCTTTGCGTTCCGTTGAATTTTTCGGAACGGCCGAAGCAAGAAGCAGCCGAACGCATGTGACTGGTGATAGCATTCTTCCAAGTTCTAACTTTCATCGCTACATTAATTTTCTTGTGTATGTAGTGGCGCTACTTGTCGCTTGACACGACACGACAAATTTCTGTTTTCAGTAAGATAACCTAAATCTCACCCTCTTCAACACGTGCAGGATCACGCGAAACCTACTGGTTCAGCGCTGATCAATTTTTCCTTGAGAATTAATTGATTATCTCGACCAGAGGTTTGTTTTAATCATGGTAAATATTAAATTATTTTTTAAAATGCATATAAATAATAAGATTTTATGTATTTATACTATTAATAGCAATTAAAATGCACAGTAAAAACATTTGTAGGTTAAGTTTTATCGTAAACAGATGTGATATATATAGTAACTGCATATTATAATATAGTGGATTCTTTATAAAACATATTACAATTCCTTTTTTTTTCCAATAGGCAACTTTGAAGGCCGAAAATCCTGAAAAACCCGGGCAGGAGGTTGCTCAGGTACATCGTATTAGGATCACCCTTACTTCATGCAATGTTCGATCTTTAGAAAAAGGTATTACAAACAAATTTAATTTTTTGATACAACTAAATTTTTATATCTAAAATTTTATCTTTCTAAAGCATTAACAAATTATTTTACTTTTTGCAGTTTGCGCTGAATTACTGGGAAGTGCTAAGAAGCAAAAACTAAAAGTAAAGGGTCCTGTACGTATACCTACTAAGATCTTACGAATCACTACTCGTAAAACTCCTTGTGGTGAAGGATCAAAAACTTGGGATCGTTTCCAAATGCGTATCCATAAGAGAGTTATTGATCTGTTCTCACCTTCTGAAATTGTTAAGAAAATTACCAGCATCAGTATCGAGCCCGGTGTAGAAGTGGAGGTCACAATTGCCAACGAATAAGTTTCATTTTAATTAATTTTCCAAATGAAACTTATATTTTAATAAAGAAAAATATGAAAAAAAAAATTTTGATTTATAATTTATTTATTAACCCTAGCAACATATTCACTTATATTTTAGTTGTGCAATTATTACACGTTAGAAAATTATAAATTATCAGATGTGTAATAATATTGTGTCAAGGAGCGTGCACAGGTTCCACAGACAAGTGCGAGTTGCAAATTCAGATAAAATATACAACAATTCTTAATTCAAATCGTTCATTCCCGGTATCAGTGCATACAGTTGATATCTATTTTCCCGAATCTACCCCGTTAAAGTATTAAATATAGATTTAAATTAAATTTTAATCTTTTTTAGGAAATGAACAGAAATGAAAAAAGAAATAAATGTTTAAAACAATTTTATTTTAAAGTAACTTAGTAAATATTTGATCTTTATAAAATAAATTTTTATATAAAGAAGAGTTAGATATTTTGTTTTCATTTATTTGTAAAATACATTGTAAAATGTAATAATACATTATAAAATGTAATATTTGCAATTGGAAAAGTAGTCTGGTGTCTCTTGACTGGTTTAAAGTAACTGTCTGGAAATGTGTTAGCTCTTATTATCAACAAGTTTAATCTTCCTCCGCAGATCCATCTTCTTTATCATTGTTTTCTTCATTTCCTTCATCACCACTGAAATTGCCCATGCCTTCATTCTCTTCTTCATCATCATCCCCGGCAACTTCTGCATTTTCGAGTTCAGCTCTCTCCATTTGTTTAGCGAGTTCAGCATCATCTGTTGCTGTTACAACCTTTGGCTGTAAAAGGAATATCCATTAGTAACAAAAAATTATGTTTAAAAAAATGTATAAAACTAAGTAAAACATTAATTTTATCATATGAAACGTTGTCAAAAGATATTTTAAAATATTCTTGATACACATACACATTGTCTCTCTAATATAATTAAAAAATACCAAAACTTATTATAAAAATATTGTTTGCATCTTCAATAAAATTAAAATACATAATTTTATAATATCTACTTACAGCCATTTGCACATTGAATACACCACCCAGTGACGTAATTTTTTCATTAATAACTTCAATGGCATCCCCCAATGCTTTTAACCCATCGGTTTTTTCTGGTGTAGACGTTGTCATGACATAAAGAGGAGGAGCTATTAAATTGATTTTAATAGGAAGCTCCTCTGTAGATAAAGCTAAACCAGCCTTTAACGCAGCTTTTACAGCATCAATTCCTTCATATCCATAACAAGCAACCTCAACATCTGCTCTAATCTTAACAGCTTGAGAGGTCAATTTTCGCTTGATATTGTTTAACAAAACTTCTTTTGTGCGTTCATCAAGATCACACTCTGCTAGGATTGAAGGATCTCTGTCAAACATAAGGAATAGTAATGAATTTTAAGGTATGACAACAAAAAGATATTAATTTAGTCTATTAACTTACAATACTGCTTGTTTAAAGAAATCATAAGCTGATGCTTTCTGTTTCTTGTATTTTTCCTCAAAGTGCCATGCAGTTTTTTGATAAAGCTCTTCTAATTGCTCATCAGTTTCATAGTGTAACAGTTCTGCTACATGTCTTAAAATAGAATTTACTGCTTTTGCTTTAGCATATCGTTCTGTACATTTTTCAACATCTTCAGCAGATACTCTTCTTTTACTTAAATCAATGTAACCTTAAAAGTATAATGCAACATTATTAAAGGTGAACATTTTATTACTATTTACTACAATTTTACAATTAAATGTTACTATACCTTTTTCTTTGTCAACTCGAATGACAACAACAGGTTCTGTTTTGCCTACCCTAATTAATTTGTTAATTGAACGAATACGTCTCCTTGACAATTCTGACAGAAGAATCATACCCTCTATATTGTTGTATTCAAGTAAGTGCACATATGCACCCATTTCAGCTATACTGCGGACATTGACCATGACAACATCCTCCACTTCAGGGTACTTTTCCTTATAAAATCTACACGACAAGACCATTTTTGCCTTAAAACAAACAATTTTGAATTAGTATTCATAACAGTAATTTTTTTTAAATTAATAATATAATAAATTTGATATAAGTAACTTAAAAATGGATATTGAACAAATAAAATGTTAAGAAGTAACAATTTTATTTTATTATTAATATAAATTTTCCAAGCTCAAAACAAGTATCTATATAAAATAAAAATTAAATACTTCCGTATAATAAATTAGTTCATGAAGTTTATAATTTATAAATAACATAAACAATGTACTAAAGAAAAAATATTTTGAAAGCTAAAAATAAAATTAAAATAAATTTTGATTCCAAAAATTTTTTTGCTAGCTATGTCTTTGAAATCTATTCAGATCTAAAAGTTCATAAAACATTAACATTGTCAACACTTTTCTTTCCAGAATTTTAAGAAATAACACTAATTACATCAAATTTCACAAACATGAAGTAAAAGCACTAAAGTTGAAGTATCTAAAGAATAAGCACGAGGCCTACAATTCCCTTCAAAATATAAAGCATATGTATAAACGCGAGTTGGTTAAGTTTATAGGTTAGGACGTTTGAAAGGGGAAAAGCGTCGGTAATACGGGAGCCGTCGAGGCGAAAATTATTTCAAACTTACAACTGTGATTTAGCCGTTTGGCTGCGCTTATAAAAAACTACGTTAGATCCCAGGGATTCGGCAAAAATTCGTCAATAATCCATGTGCAATCTTGACTGAACTCGCACAGCTGACGCAAGAGAGCACGGCGGTTTTCGACTCACGTTTCAACGACGCCGCACACCTCCGCACGAACAACCCGAATCGCGCGAATATGTCCGCTGTTCTGTTTGCCTCCTCGAATTCTGCGGTTCTGACTTCTGAGACGCTACAAGACACGTCACGCGTCGGCGTCGGATTTTCCGAAATTGTGAATTTGTGACCTGCAATTATCGGGACGTCTGCTAGATACAAACGTGAAAAATTAGATGAAGAATTAAGTATAATAGATACTTTATACCGGAAATTGGTTTTTCGTATTGGATGGCTTTCACTTTGGAGCATTGTTTGTAAACATTGGTGGCTGACACTTGATGCTCCGAAATATTTTTAGATGAGTAAAAAGGTAATTTCAATTGTTTAAAAAAAATTATTTATTGGATACTTTGTAAAATGCATGTTTGTGAATTGTAATATGCAAATATGAATTTACATTTATTTCGATATACAAGACCTGGAGCAGTCGAATTTTATTTTTTCGAGAACAGGCTCTCAAACTCGTTATTATAAAGCAAATTGTTCACTTAAAATATTTGCATATAAAAAATTATTACATATTGCATAATAAAGATTATTTTAAAAAATATACAATTAGCATAAGGTCATTGTTTTGAAGTTGCCGCCAATCTGTTCGATAAAATTCGGGCATTCCGCCGATTCGGGATTCGGCCATCATCGGCACGTGCGCGCGCACGAAAAATTCAGCCAGTCTGAGTCGGGATTCTCGGGAAACAAAAAAAAAGGCCAAAACTCTCCAAATTGTATATACTATATATA
>JAPYZP010001621.1:0-20994 GCA_030522985.1 Torymus sinensis | reverse complement strand
CAAGTTTTGTGCCATTTCGGAGCAATATTCATACTAAATCTAGGGACGAAATAGCTCCCTGATTTTGTGCGCCATACGTGCCAGAGTTTTTTCAGTGTGGCAATAACCCAGATTAACTTGCACCACAGCAAAGGCGTCACTGCTATCTTGCAGAAGGGCTTGGCTGTGGTGCACACAGGCGTATCACTGGTCCAAGAACCATGGACAGGGAACGGCACAATCACAGGTTTGGGAGGGTTGTTATGTTTCATGGACGTAGTATCGATTAGGCCCAGAGCATGCATAGTAGCGAAAGGGATCAATATCGTGCCCCAATGGGAACTATGCACTGGAGACCTGATGGTGGTCACTACAGAGATGGACGCGGTCGGCATACTTCCCCAATGTTGAGGGGCAGGACACGGATGTTCCACCAACGGAAGTGCCGCGACTAGTCCACCACTGCAAGGTGCTTAGGATGCTCCTGTCGGTAGAATGTGACGCGAATGCTCACCCACAATTATGGGGCAGTACTGACACCAATCACCGTGGGCAGTGCTTGGTGGAATATCTGGTGACTACGGAACGAGACATCCTGAATGTTGTCATCCCGCCAACCTTCCGCAATGCTATAAGGGAGGAAGTGTTGGCTACAACCCTATGTACCAGTAACCTTACAGACAGGTTCGATCTAGTGGCGGGTATGCTCGAGAGACTCCAATGGAAAAGAAATCCCAGCAGTAACGAAAACTCTTGATCACTCAGTGATGTACTAAGGAGGTTGCTACCGTGACTATTGCACCTGGCATGCCACAGATCCACTAAATTCCCTATTAGTACCATATTTGAAGCATTATCTGTTATTATAATATAAATATTTAAATTATATTTCTCTCTTGCTAGATAAATACATTTATTGACCACATCACATAACGCTTCTCCTGTTTCACTTATACTACTAAAATTCTTGACTTGATGCAATTTTAAAGCCTCGACTTACAACACAGCGGTGGTCTGGTGGGATAGAACGCATCTGTAAACAGCAGAAGGTCAGCTGAAAAGGTTAAGAAACTTGGGGCTGCACTATCTATGGAGCCTTTCCACCTGACCATTACTGTTGCTGCTGCAAGAGGGCTGCTCAGGGTCAGAAACGACTCTGCGGAGAACTCCCAGGGTATAATACCAGAGGTCTTGAAGTCCGGAGGCGTCTTCATGATGCCCCGCGATAAGATAACCAAAGGATTTATGTTCGACAGGAAGTACCGGATCAGCTTGGGCAACGGGCCGTGAGAAGCTACCAGCCAACGGTGAAATCTAGTATATAGATGGATCCAAAGGGCTAGAGGGAACAGGTGCCGGAGTCTACCGCCGCAGGGGGTGCGCTTTTCACTGGGGCGGTACGCGACGGTACTACAAGCTTAACTGGTAGGGGTGCTGAACTGCGCTCTCTGGGCAGAAGCGGAGCGCGGTGAAGGATACCTAAATATCGGCACAGATAGTATAGAAGTACCATTGAGGCTCTTACAACGTACACAACCACCTCGAGGCTAGTGTACGATTGTTATCGGACCCTGAATCGGCGGTCAGAAAGCCGTCCACTAACCATTTCCTGGCTGCCGAACCATACAGGAATTAAAGGAAATGAAATAGCGGACAATCTGGCCAGGGAGGCGAGGAAGGAGGTCTTAACGGGATGAGAACGGGTAACTGGAATATGCGACACTATAATGAATGCAGAGATTGACAGATAGATCGCCAAAAAACATTCGGAGGCGTGGAAAACGCCCAGGGATGTCGAACGATCAAAACCTTCATCAAGGATTCACAGATGAAGGGATGGGCCGAGCAAATACTCGTATTAAAGAGCGCAAAGGCTATCGTGGGGATTATTACAGGGCATGGTACCTAGCGGAAACACGATGGGACTTGAAAAGGATCCGACTTGCAGATTCTGTGGAAAGGAGGATGAGAAGTCAATGCACGTTATTCTCGAATGCCCTGTACTAGTGGAGAGGAGGCACCTGTACCTTGGTGACCGCTTTCCACTAGCAAATAACATCGAGGTGAAAGACGCCAGAAGGATCCTTCAATTTTACGACAAGACAATGGGCTGAATTCATCCGGAAACTAAGGGACATCAAGGGATTACCCATGCGGCTGGAGGCCACTTAACGTGTCCCAACCGGCGCGGCTCGCGCGCTCATTTTTATCTGCTACATAATTCTAATTTTAAATTTGCTAAGTGATAAGTTTCAATTTCTTCTATTTTAATTAATACTTATATTAATTCTTACATTTGAATTACGCAACTTTTGCAATTACTTACTTCTACAATTACAAAATTACAATACGCACATTTTTAGGTTGGACATTTTATCATAGGTACATCTTTTTAAATCGTAGAACATAACCTCATCACTGGCATTCGAGAATATACGAATAAGTCAATTACAAACATTTTATTACCGTTTCACTTTTCCGTCATTTTTTTAAAAAAGAGGATAAGACTCAAAATATGAAACACAGCCCGCGTGAAAATATGAAATGAGGTCTCATATAAGATTGTAATTGAGATCTTGAAAAGAGCTCAAATGAGATCTACATGAGAACTTATAAATGAGATTTCATATGAGATCCTATTACGAATTTCAGACATTAGAACGTATGTGAGATCTCATCTCTGCCACAAAACATAGCGAAATTAATTATCCAAGAGACTCTTCTTTATCTCTCGTAGGTTCCGGTGCATTTTAGCTGCCGGCCCCTCAGGTGGGCGAGTTACGTTTGTTACGAGTGAGCTCTCGCAACTTTTTTAATAATAAAAAGTGACGGACCCTGGGATCGAACCAGAGTCGCCGACTCGCGAGTCAGAAACGTTATCATCCTAGCCACGGCCGCCACCGCTTGACTTTCTGCTAATCGGCTTTATATTATAATCGGACGCCTTTTATTTCGTTCTTCTATATTTGTACGTGTATCCACACGTAACAATACTATTTGCACGTCTTTAGTGTATTTAATTTAATTTGTCGCTAATTCGCCTCGTCGGTATGCCTTGTTTTTGATACGGCGATTTAGCGATAAATTAAATTCACTAAAGACGTGTAAATAGTATTATTATTATTATTATTTATGGTAATTGTATAACTGAAATAAAAAATATTTAAACTTTTTATCAGATATGAGATCTAATGGCTTGAGTTTTTTATTTAATAGAAAATTGCAGATGAGATCTCATATGAAATCTCATATGAAATCTAATTTCTGAAATGTTTTCATTTAATAGAAAATTGCAGATGAGATCTCATATGAGATCTTACATGAAATCTAATGTCTGAAATTCGTAATAGGATCTCATATGAGACCTCATATGAGTTCTCATGTAGATCTCATTTGAGATCTTTTCAAGATATCAATTACAATTTCATATGAGATCTCATTTCATATTTTCACGCGGGAGATCATTTCATATATAGGTTATTTTGTCAATCAATCAGATGACACCTTAAGTAAAAAGTTTACGTCTGCTACGACCAATCAAAGACTACTTTTAAATGGACTTAACCAACATCGAAGGTTTTATTTTGGCTTCACTTTCTTAACAGGTTCGCTCTGAAGTTCCCATCATCAAAATAAAGGTATGAATTTCGAAAGTGAGTGTATAATAAGGTATAGGTCACTTGCTGCGCCAAATAGACTACAGGTGGATAGACCCAATATGTATACATAGAACATTGAGTGTTTCGTCTTGTCCGGGCATACCGTCTTGCCGGGGTCTCCCCTAGTAAATGAAATTTGGTATAAGACAAAGAATCATTGTTATATTAAAAAATTAACACAAAAAATCAATACATTAGGTTTAGTATGCAGCGTGTTAATGAATTGGCAGCGGTTTCGTACTGTGTAAACTTTCTTAAAACGCATACTAAATTAACTATATAATAACTCTACCGGCAAGTCTATTAAGTTATGGTTTTGGTGATAAAATCGAGTTTTCTTCCCAAGCTAGTGTTTTATGGATGGTAAATTATAATGTCGGAGTATTTTCTATTAACGTTTTGGACACTTTTTGGTGGCCTTTATCAAGACAAAGTAAAACGGTTAAGCTTGACGTAGTAATATGGACTATCGTCAAACACATGAGTTCTCATCATCAAAACACTATCTTTTGTAACTCTTCTTTTAAAATTTTACTGTTAATAATATATGTTTCTATAATCTCATATATAAGAAAAATTACGCATATTGAAAAGAAACTTTAGTTTCTTCCTGAATAAGGTTCAAACTTCACTAACAAGATAGAAAAGAAAAAAGCGAAACGATATTCCAAGTATTAATAACATTAATAAAGGTTCAACAATGAAGATAATTATATCGTTTCGCGATTTGCTTCAAACGAAATGAAAAAAAAAACTATGTCTTCCTATATATTACGCACAACGCGACTTATTGAGTAAAACGGAAACGCCATCGAACAATTTTAAATGTATCAAAAAATAATATGCTTTCCCATCATAGCGTGACTTTCTATAATGATTTAATGATCTTCTATATAATTAGTCTGTTTTTTCTTTTTAAAAATAGAAACTTCAATGATATTTGATTTAAAGTAAGCATTGTACTTCTGTTTATAAAGATATATAATTGGGTGTCAATACATTAAAGTTTTACTTATTAGAATACTGTGCTCTCATAGATTCAATGTATTACTTTATGGGCTACTTTATTTTATTTTTTATTTCCGACTCTCATATTGCCCTTTAGCCTTTTACGGAATATCTCACCGGTTTAACGTGAAATGTTTTATTCTAACTTCAAGCTTAAGGTCTATAATCAAACATAGCATACGCTCCACTGCTCTCATATTCACCCAGATACTGTACAAATGGTATATATATATATAGTGTGGGGAAAGCCTTATATGAGGAAAAACTGCACACAAACAACAGTGAAGTCAAAATTTATTATTTTCTTGAAAATACACAAGTCCTGACTTCTCCGCTCTGGAATATATAACCAAACGTCGGCCTTACATTGCCCCTGTAAAATTGCATCAATAATTTACAAAAATTAGAAACCGATTTAAAATTAGATCGTTTAAATTAAGAAAAAACCAAGTTTTCTCAACTATTTTCGTAAATGAAGTAATTGTATAAGTTTGTAAAGATTTATTTTATTTATATACTGACCGTTGTTTGTTTATCGAGTATTACATGTAAGTGTATATATTTCGAATTCATATTTTATAAACATGTAGTGTATATAACATTTTAAGGTGTATTTTTATGGTATTTTAGGTACATTACAATAATTTGGGTACATTTTTGGGAGCGATAAATTTCATTATGTTTTTGTATTCGTTTTTATTATAATATAATATATTTACTTAATAAAGTAAACTTTTCAAGTTTTATTTTATTTTATAATTTCTTAAGTCTTCTTCGTACTTAGGGCTTTGAAGCAATTAATATGGGTAACGAATTATTGTTCAATGTTCATATTAGTATGATATAATTCATGTTCTTTTAGTTTCTCTTTAACAAATAGATACTTTTGTATTAATTTAATTTGACCATTTCTAAGCCTTATGACCACTACTTGATCCCTACTATTTAAAGTTTTAACAGCGGGTTCATAACGAATATGTTCGGTTTTATATGTTTAAGTTTGCATTTGTTTGTTTAACTTTTCTTCCACATTTTTTCCATAAATCCATAATTTTACTTAAGTAATTTTTGAAGATTTTCTTTGTTAAATGGTCGTTGTGCATTCTGAAAGTTGAGGTTTTCATTGTTATTTTCAATAGTTTGAAATTAATATTTAAGATTTCCTCAATTCCGTCCTTTCCTTTTTTCCTTCGTTTCCTCAATTTTAAATTATTCCGATATTAGTTTCATATCATTTAGATTTACATACATGTGACGTCCAAAATTGACAACATGATCGTAGCATTCTTTAGTTTTATTACTGTTGATGCGCGTTATTTTATTTGGAGTATCTAAAATATTTTCTATGCTGAGTTTGTCTTAAGAACTTTCTCTAACCGATTATATTAATATCACAAAAAGTTGTGATCTAAAAATATTATTTATGAGGGACACCTTTCATGAGCCTCTATACATTACGCCAAAAATAATACAAAAATTGTGGCATAAGAAAAAAGGTGTCAAAACGATGTTTGAAATAAGTACTTCTTACACAACGCGACTATACGAGGTGTGATAAAAAACGAACTTCTTTATAAATTTTTCATGATAAAGTCCTATAGGATTTCAAAAAACTAATTGAATGGTATTCTTATTTTCAACATAAATTTTGTCGATATACCCTTTTTTATGGTACTTTATCCTAAAGAGTTATCGGGGCGGGGGAGGGGGAGGGGTAGCTCTTTTTGGGTCACTTATGTGTATACAAATAATGTGGAAGTTTGGATGTATGCGAGTTACTTAGGTATCGAGTGTCTAATGGTGCGGATGTGAGAGTGCGTGTAGGTGAGCGGGCGAACGAGAGGCAGTCAGTCAAAGTCGGAACGCCGACTCGTGTAGAGCACTTACGTATGGTAAATAAATGTATATAAGTAGTATCAGTAATCCTGCCTTGTAATTTCCTCTACCTAGATATAACACAGAGGTTTTTCTTCATATCAAGGAGCGCGGAAGTGCTCCGAAGACAAATATATAAAAGAAGCCTGAGGGTCGACCGTTCTATATATACATTGAAATTGCTATATCTCTGAAACGAATTCCACTGGCCATATTGAAAATTATGAAAAATTACTATTTGTAGCAAAACACACACTGGGAGCGAAGTGGGAGCGCTGCTCGCCAAAACACACTGCGCGTAGCGCTCTCTCGTTTTGAGACGACTGCGCTCTCAGTTTTGACAGGCTGTGTTCCACAACTGAGAGCGCGATGCAGCGTTCCAAAGCGAGAGAGCGCGGCGGGCAGTGTGTTTTGGCAAGCAGCCTTCCCACTTCGCTCCTAGTGCACTAGTTTTTAAAACATTAGGAGAATAGGCTTCATAATTCGTAAAAATACATTTCTACGACGAGATAAGCGTTAATAGTATAAGGTGGATATCCCAATATTTCACCCCGCAAACTATGCTCTATTGTTCAGCTATAAATAAAGCATCACTAAATTAGTATACATGTAAAGTTTCAGAAATAGCTAGGACAATTCGATTTTCCACGTATTTAATAACAGAGATCTAATTATGATTTTTTTTTTAATAAAGTGATCGTACTTAATATGTTAGATTATTGGCCAATTCTTTGTTTCTAAAATAAAGACAATTCTGCTACTAGAAACCCTGGCGGCGTAAAGGATATTTTTGGATTATATATAATATATAATAAAATATTCTTCTATGACCCAGTTAATATAGAAAACCACTATTGAACATTTTATTTTAAATAAGAAAATGCACTCATGTATCAGAAAATATCAAATATTTGGAGCGCAATATCTCATAAATCTTATAAAATTCCACCAGTTTATAAAGATTTCTTTAATTGAAACATAAACGATTTATGATCGTAATTTCAAAACATAGACGTAAGAGAAGTACAATCCAGTCATTGTCTAAACTAGTGTAAAGTCGAAATACAAATTATCGCATTATCAAATTTACAGAACTATAATCTCCATGTATAGTCAAAAGCTATGTTGATACCTTACATTCCTTTATAACAAATCATTCTCAAATATTTGTACATATTCTCCATTTTAACAAATTTCTAAACTAAATTATCTATGGCCAATGGGTATAAATGAATCTAATTTTCTAGTCTATAATAACCAACATAAAAATATTTAATTATAATCAATTAATAGAAAAAGTCTGTCTTTACCAAACCTGTAAAGCATACTTTCCCAATAACAATTTAATAATTTAATATTTTTCACGTTATAATAATCAAAAACTTTAAAATGATGAAGTGAAATTCTCGGAGTAAGTAGCTACGGGATGAAGGAAGGCATTCCGCAAATCAATAAGTGAATAAAATACGATGAATTTCTATTTGCTATCAATTTCGATGCAAATATAAGCTTTGTAAAAATGTTAATGTTGTCATCTCATTAACCATTTTCTAATCTTTTTATAATGATATTCAATAGCTGAATAATTTCAAATATAGACCATCTATCAATTTTATTTTACACGTAACACTTAAGCTTACAGACTTTTCCAACCGCTTACCGTATAATAACATTTTTATCGAGCTTCAGATAAACACAAATTTAAATTGAATTTAATATATAAGATTAGTCATAAAATGTTGGAAAGAAACTTTTTGGAAAACGATAAGTATAATATCATACGTTTCGCCTCGAATCGTCTTCTGGCCTCATCAATGAAAAATACAGCCGACGATTTTATCTCAGACAATTCTCAATTACGTGTGCGAATTCTAGTTTGATTTTATATCTGGTATAAAAATCCTTCATATGTTATGACATAATTTTTTCCAATTGATAGATTATTGTATATTTTACTGTGAATGCAATAATGATTGTATCTCAAGACACATAAATAAATTCACCAAAACTATTTTTTATAGTTACATGTTATTTGTCGGCTTTCGAAAACATCAAAAAATTAAATACGATTATGGTATCTTACCAGTTTTCATATTGAACTTTCCAAAGAGAGAATCATATTTAACGTTGAAAAATCTTCTGGACTTCTTGACAATAAAAAGAGACAATTGATGCATTATTCAAGCGTGGTTTCTTTTAAAGTAAGAACGAACTTTCATTAAGTTGAACTAGGTGAAAATCGTTGAATGCAGATTGTCGAAAACTTTCTTTGCTGAGGTTGATACTTTATTTATTCACTGAATTACCGAATAATACAATTGCATTATATATATTGCACTTGCTGTTCTGCATAATATACTTCCTGTATTTGTGCGTGCGTGTGTCGGTGTGTATTTATATGATATTCGCCACGAACTTGGAAGATTTTTATAATTTCAATATGAAAATTTATCATTTTACTTCTTCTATTAAAGATTAATGAAGAATTCTTGAAAATATTGCGCAACATGTGTACCTTACTTTCACGTAGATTTTGATAAATTTCTAAAGACTTGCCAAAACTTTCTTGTCGAAACGTAAAAAAGTGCTCCACATAATTTGCAAGACGCATATTGAATTTTAGAATAAAAATTTCTCAATTTACGCAACAGTAGCAAGGCCGGACATCAAATGCAAATATATACATCGCAGAATTTTTGCGTGCGCCAATGCTTGCCCGCGCGATAAGACAGGCAGAAAGAGAAAAAAAGAACTATTTCAGCATACTGATATAGTGCCCGCGGAGATTTTTCCGTCCGATATCGAGGCGCAAATCACTTTTGCCCGCTTTGACTCTCGTTATATACACCTATAATTACATCACGGGGCAAGCGAATGCACGGCTGATTAGCCGTATCCCGCGAGCCGAGTGACAAGTCGCTCCCCCTGACATAACTCTGTGTACACGCATTTCGTATTACCCTCCGTTTTTTTCCGCCTGCCTCGCGACTATGCGGCTGGCGAGCGCGCGCGCGCGTGCTTTCGAACCGGCAAAGTCGGCGCTGGAAGGGCGCGAAATTGGAAGGCGAGCGGCGAGAGAGTCGCGCTGGAGGTGGGAGTGAGTATAAAGACGGGAAATAAGCGATGGCGCCGGTTAGTGAGTTTAGTGAGAGTGCCGTGAGCTTCGACCCATCCGCGAAAGCCTTGCCATGAAGGTACGGAGAAAGAGAGAGACATGCAGAAGGAGAAAAGTCTTTTTGTCTCTCGAGTATTTGTATCCTCGTATTTTGTCACGAAATAACGCGGGTGAAGTGACGTGAATAATTCGCCTCGGTGCTGGAGAGCGCGGGAGAGCCGGCCTTACGGTCGATCTTTTTTCAAGTGATCTCGACGAGAAAATCCATTTCGAATACTCTTGGTTTGCTTTTTCTCTTATTTTGCTAACCGCTGTATAGTGCTACGAAGTGTGATATATTAATAGACACCAGGAGGCGTGACTATTTTCCTTTGCGATGTCATTGATCATCGGTGTTGCATGGCATTTTGCAAATTGTTGTTTACTTCTTGATAGACACTTTCTAAAAACCGTACAGTTTTATTTTTATCTCAAGCAAGTGTAACGGGATTATGTGAATTCTAGCGTCTTTTTTTAAATATCTACCTTATTTGGTTTTTTTAAATGAAATCTTTCGTACTACAACTTTTGAACAAAAATTATATCTTTCAGTTTTTAATTTAAAGCTTATTGTAGAAAATTATCTGTAACTAATACTAGTTAATTTTAAAACCGAGTCAACTTCATAATTTTGTTTCGACATTTAAGTGAAAATTGTAGTTTCCCAAAAATTAAAGCATTAGTACTTTCCACGTAATTAAAATCTCGTTAAACCTACGTATTTACAATAGCATTAAAAAGTTCCACCCAACTATATAATAACAGTAACAAAAAAGTTGAAATAATTATAAAGGATCTTGGCGATCAAGTTTTC
Organism: Torymus sinensis; assembly: GCA_030522985.1. Taxonomy (NCBI): domain Eukaryota; kingdom Metazoa; phylum Arthropoda; class Insecta; order Hymenoptera; family Torymidae; genus Torymus; species Torymus sinensis. The sequence continues at coordinate 10,505 of JAPYZP010001621.1, read as the reverse complement.
TAATCGCAATACTTAAAACTCTTACTTAAAAAACGTTTAAACGAAGCGCCGATATACTATTGTAAAAGCGTCAATGGAGGCGCAATCATCAATCAATGCTGTAAAATAAATTAACTTTCCAAACGTATTTCACGTATAGTATAAGTTAAAAATCGTTTCCTACACAAACGAGTTTTACACCAAAACAATACGTCATCATTGAAGAAAGTATCGAAGGACCTTTCTCCCAAAGGAATCAAACGAAACAACTCCTAACGACGCGTCTACAACTTGCGCGCACGCACCGCGTGTATCGGATAAAATACACGGAAAGAACGAAATTAATCGGGTGTTCCCGTTAGTTACAAAAAGGCAAAGCCGCCGTACGAATGCATAGTACAAAACGGAACTCCACAGCGGGCGCAAATCGAACGGCCAATGTCACCGCAAAGCCGCAGAGCTTCGAGAAAGAAAGAAAAAAGTAGAAATCGCGTACGCGCGGGCGCACGTTGGCACTCCTCGCGCTCGCGACTCTATACCTATCCTCTAGCACACACACACACACACACACACACACACGGGGAACCCGAAAAACCGGGTCCACACATTACTGTCTATGAAATTTAGGGAAAGATTATTATTACAGCGCAGGCCATAAAATAAGCCCGGCGAGAAAGCGGGCCCCTCATCCTCGTTTCGAAAATCGTTGACGCCGCGCCGCTGCGAAATCCGGTGAATCCGCCTTCATATATGCGCGCCGAGAGTGAACGCTACATGTGAAAGTTACGCGCGCGGCCCGTAACCTTTCATCCGATCTCTTTCTCCTTTTCTTTCTCTCCCTCCTGCACACGCGCGCGCGCGCGCGCGCGCGCATGCGGCTGACATTGATCATGAGATTCACCGAGTTTCTCGCTCGCGCACGCGGGTCGATGCCAAGGACGGGCGCGTCGCCGCGGTCCTCGGCCCCACGCGCCTATGTAGACATATATATGTGGCACGCGAAATCTCGGCTACGAGTTTCCGATGTCGTATTATGGCCTATAGCTGGCTGGCGAGCGGCGCGTCTTTTTCTTCACGATTGATGTGGCGCTCGATATATATTCGCTTTCGTTGCGGAAAGGTCGTACGTGATGGAAAAATTGGAAAATTTTTACGTGACGGATAATTTGGATACTGTAGAGTTTGTTGTGATCAATAGCTCTGTTTCTCGAATAAGTTATTAATATTAAAATTATATTAACAATATTGAATTACTACACAATAAAATCTATATTATAAATCGTAAAAACTGTATCAAATACTGTATAGTAGATCAAAATTGTTGTTATGTTGTAAAGTGGCATTGATTAAAGATTATACGCATAAATAATAATCCAAACCGATTGTATCGAGTATCAAAGTTTCGATATTAAATAGAGCTTTGTATTCAATGTATTACATCAAACTTTATTGACAGTCGAATTATTGGAAAATGAATTCATTATTATTTTATATGTTATGTTTCATTTGACAAGAGTTAATGTTTAATTATTCAATTTATTAACGTAACAAATTTGCTTCAGACATAAGCAGACTAAAATTATTATTTAAAGTAAATCAACTCAGAGATTTATTCATATAATCCCAAAGGATCGATCAAACGATGTTTGTAATATTTTTCTATTACTTTCTATGCTCTTTATGTTATTCACGAATGAATAATTTATCTCTTCATGCGCAACTCTATGATCGGATATATAAAATTTTTTTTAACTTTATTGATCTATGCTAGAAAGGCTTAGGGAGACTTGATATATATAAATGCATCAACTTCTAAAATCTATAAAATCTTCAAGTATAATAATTTCGTCTAAAAGATCGAGTTTGTAATTTTATTAATTTTATGTTACTTATGAAATGCACTTTACTTGCATAAATGTAAATAGCGTTAGATTCTTACACAATATTTCTCAACCATATACCAATTAAAAGTATCTTGAATCCAGTAATGGTTAATCTATCATGCGATATGAATTTTTTATATAAATTGCCTATACTTGAAACATAACAGTCTGTGCTAAATTGACCGTCTGGCCCAGATTCCACCCGAATTAATAGTTTTCTCGCAAGCGCCATTGCAGCGTCGCTAATTACGCGAAAAATATATATGACATGCGACACATTAAGAGACGACGACGAGGACGCCAATGAAAACAACGACCACGTGGCCTTGATTACAAAATCTCTCTTTTTTATAGAAACACCCCGCCGGGATCTGTGCTCGGGCGCGTACCGCCTCCTAATGACCGTGTCAATGGGCGTCCTGGCACGGCGCGGACCACAAACCCGTCAAAAAAAAAGAAAAAAATGTCCCGTGAGACGGAAGACGCGGAAGCGGGCCAAACGACAGGGAAAAGGTGAAAATCGACAAACAGGCATTATAGAGAAAAAGAAGAGCGATTGGGAGAAACACAGTCCCGCCCCTCAAACACAAACGATATTTTATAAAGAGCGCGGTCGCTCCAATTTTCCTTTTCCTTTTTTTCTTCCTTTCGCTCTAATATGCGACATGTGAAGCGAACTGCGTCGGATGTCGCCGCGGAGACGCGAGCGTGTGTATATCTGTGAGCGCGCACGCGCGCTCCTCCCGAGTATATACATATATATACACGAACGCGCGGTAACTTTCACCGTTTGCTGCTCGCTCCACTTGCCACGACTCCTGTGAGACGTGCGGGAGGCATATATCTGTCTATACACACACACACACGCACACACACACACACACACTATGCGAGACGCGCGCTGGCGGAAAGTCATTTTCAATCTCCCGAAAACGCTCGGAAGGGAGCACACGCGCGCACTCGTGCAGGAGAACCAAGGGTTTAAGCGGGCCCGTTCTATTTATATTTATTTCTTTTCATTATGTTTCATTAAGTTTTATGGGATTTTAAGCCGGGCAGGCGGCGAGGGTCGTGATGTAATTTTCCGAAAAATCGATTTTTTTTCGTTACCCGGGGAGGCGAGGTCACAGAAGATCGAAGGGTAGTTGGAGTGCATCTAATCATTATTAAGGGATTCCGGGATATACGTGTCCGTGATTGTTAACGCTTTTAATCTGGTACTTGAATACGTAATTATTGCGGAATCATTTCTCTTCCGTGATCGATCGAAAACTTCGTTGTAACGAAATTTGTATTTCGGTTCATTCAAACGCTTAAATTCTCTTCATCACTGAATAACGATTACAAATGATTTTATAATTCTCAATAATTAGTAATGCCGAGACATAATTATAACAATAATAAGACAAACAATATAACAATATAGGTGACGAATTATTCTTGAATTAGACCTGGGAATCACTGTATTTTATTTAAATTATCAAAACTTTTTATTTAATAGAATTTTATTTACCATTACTACTATATTTAACATGACATCTTAAACGCGAATACATGTGCGAAATAACAGCAACATAACATGAACTTGGATTTGAAAGATGATTGTAAGCGTATAAAATTATAAAAAGATATTATATATCGATCGATATGTAAAAAACGAATAACGATTTGAGAATTAAAAAAAGAATAGTCTAATTATAAATAGGAACGTAATTATTACAATACTTAGTTATCTACTCATTACAGTAATTATATTAATCGCCCAATATTTCAATACTGCATTTTATATATTTCGAGCTTTAACGATGCGTTGAAAACATTATGCAAATGTCTTCCTCATCTTGATGTATATGTATATTTAAGTATTCCTAATGGGAATCAATTTAACTTATATAAAATATTATAACATTAATACAGTCGTGAAATCGTATCGCACGACAACGAAAGAATATATAATATTTCTGCCTTTCCTATAAATAGGATTTTCTAGACTACATATATAATTGCATATCGATCCAATAACTACGCACTTCCGAAAGTATACGTGTATTTATATTTTCTTTTATAGAAATGAAAGCGTGCAAGGTTAGCGTTTCGATTACTTCCATATTTTTTCAAACCTTTTATGGCTATTTTATTATAAAACTCTGACTTTTTATAGAGGAACATTATGCAATTGTTCAGATCTGAATTAAGAGGTGTAATACGTTTTATGCAAATGACTATACAAGTCAGTATATAAACTTTGTTTGAATACTTTTTTTTATGGAGGATCGTAAAACTGCTTTATAGTGGAAAGATAGCCCTACCGATTTATAGTGTTAATGGACTTTAAATAATATTCAAGAAATATAATTATATTCATTAATTGTTTCATTTTGTATATTGAATGAAACACGTAATCAAGCACGTATAGATATAGTATCTTTAGTTTTTAATTTAATTTTTCTACTCAGATGTATCAGGTTGATACACGTCATTACAGATTTTTGGTCCCTAACAATTTTTATCGCGCACTGACGTACACATATAGTTACTGTTACAATAATGTATAGTACAAAATCGTCACTACCTTATTTTATCGTAAAAATCACTATATATTATAGTTGAATGTACGATAATTATAGTTAAAACTACTATAATATAGTATATTGTACTTAAAAACATAGAAACTATAACTATATTTTGACAACTAAAGGATATAGTAGTATCATCTACGCATAGTTTACTTAGTGCGCTTTACACGGCAAAATCTATAATACATGTTCCAAAGCTAGCCTGTAAAATCACAACATGTGTCGACTATTCACTGCTAGCAGCCTTTAATGACTTGTTCAAGGAAAAAGCAAAAGGCTCGATTTATTTTTTGTCTTTTCGTTGAATCACTTGACGTTGAGTTTAAGCTGTGTTAGCTACCCGTTTATTTGCAATTCTATGAGGACACTTTGGGAATTTCTCTAACCAGACCGAGAAAGTACGTAGGACAAGCGGTATTGTGAAACCAGAAAATAACTGTTACCTTTTTCTGTCTTTTTAAATGTACAGTTACGTTCAAAAATTTAAGCAGTCACAATATTTGTTGTTGTTGTTGTTCTGACAGCAATAGCAGAAAGTAGAATCATATTAGGGTGAGATAACATATCAGATTTTATCATATCTGTTATGGTGCGTGAGTCTACATAATATATACCGGAAAATACCCTGAAATTTTTTAACCGATATAAGCTAACTAAAAATTAACCGAACATAAAATATTGAAATAAAACGTATTTTATTAAATTTTAATACCTCGTAAACTTATATATAAATACGCACCAGAAAACGTTGAATTTTTCACGTGCACTATACTGAAATAAAAAATTTTACAATAAATTCAACGCTCGGCCAAATTTACACTTATTCAAATTTGAGCTACTGCTGTAAAAGTGGCTTTTATTTTTGGCCCATAAAAAAAAAAGAAAAATTGTGGGTAATTCCGCTTAAAATGGTAGAACAATTTTTAAATTCTCCCACAATCACTAATAACGTTATTGAGTACATTGTCTATAGTAACTTTTTTAAAAATTTTGCAGCAAAATCATTTTTTACTTCCAGCTTTGGAATCGGAAATTAATCCGCGTCGACGGTCCTCACACAGCTACGATCCGAGCCCATTTCCATGCGCGCGTGGGCGTCCGACACTCTTGACGCGCGAGAGCCATAAAAACGGGGAAAAACGTTGAAATCGTGAAAGTGAAAAGCGCCGAGTCCTCTCTCGCGCTCGCGCGCGCGCGCCAGCGCGGGAATTGTTGCATTATTCGTTATGGCGCTGGCGGGAGATGGTTCTCCAACCAGTAGAGTCGTTGGAGGCACACGCGAGCGCGCGTCACGGGATGAGACCGACGTCGCGCAGAAGTTTCTCTCCTCTATGACGGCGGCAAGTCGGGGCGACCAATTTTAGAATATTATGATTTTTATCCGGTCAGGACAATGGGGCGCGAGTGCCCTGGATTTTCCCTCTGGCTTCCTCTTTTTCTTTTTTCTGTTTTTAACGCGCGCACCGGATTTCTGCGTTACTTCTTCAGGCAGCACGTTCGTGTAAGCCTCGAATGGCAATTAACGATGACTTAGCAAGTTTTTCGAGGTGAATACACGTGCGAAGCTATTACCGAGGGAATACCGGAAGTTTACTTACTTTCATATCAGATATAATTCACTGGCAGTTTAATGCTCTGCGGCACTTTAGTTGTTTTACGTATATTCCTAGAGGTGATTAATCTTTTCTTTTATATTGTATTTACGCTTTCATGTTTTACAAAATGTATGTCATTACGTAGATGGATTAAGATAATAAACTTTTTAGTGGCTTGATAGCACTCAGAAACTTTTTCTGCAGATTGTTGAATGATTTTATTTTCCACCTTTTGCTGGACGCCGGAATCCAGAAAAATCTAACTTTTCGGCATCCTCAAATCCGTTATCTCTAAAAATGGCGAAACTATAAAATAAAGAAAATAAAACTGCAAAAACTGAGCGTTTGTTTGCTTTTTTCGGAACTAAAAAATATTGAATCCTTTAAACATTACTTAAGTTCAAATTTAAGCATATAAAATATACGAATACATTAACGAGCAGAATATAATCCGAGACTCTACATTTCAATGATATTTGAGGAATCAAATTAAATATAATTAAATATTTAATTTTATTGCTTTTTCAGAAAACGTATAATATAAACGTAATAAATATATAATTATAATAATCAAATGATATATAAATATAATAATAAAATGTATTTTTATATATTATTTCGATAAATAATATTTTAATTAAATACATTCTTTTATTAACTAAAGTCATATTTAAAAAATATATTTGTATTTGAATAAAAGATTGACATTTCTTTGAAATTACAAAATATAGAATTTCTTACAGTTAAATTTGAGATTAAATATACGAAATTTACGAGCCCACTGGTTTTATCTTTACGAATCCCATTGTACATTACAATAATCGTTTATACATAACAAATATTATGTAACGTATAAAACAGAAAAAATTTAAGGGATGTAATTAAAGTGCACGGAAATGTTGATAAAACGATTATAGGAAATCTCTCAAGATCACTACAGTAAAATATTTTATCTGAGTTTACGAGTGAAGCAAATAACATCCTCAAAATTCGTTCTTCCTTGAGCTTAAAATAGTTTTATGTTATTATAGGAATAAAAAGACTCTTTCTAGAGACGTGGAAAAATACACATTTAAGAATGATACAAAAATAAGGAAGTGGAACAATGGCAAAAACTTAACAAGAATTCGGTAGCTGGATCTTCACTCGGCTATTGTTTGAATTTTTTTTAATTTTTCGGAGAAACCGTAGAGTTTTGGTTCCCCTACATACTCCGAGAAAAAGAATACTCCATAAATTGCTGTTTGTAAAATTTGTTAGTCATCTTGAAAGCAAATAGATTAATATTCCGTAACGTTTATGAATTTCAACTGCAACTATCATGCATTATGCAAAAATAATCCGCGATTACATTGACTAGTCTGATTCATCTATATTTATTTGTAGAGCAAGGGAAATCTTAAGCAGATAATAGAGCAACAATTAATATTTCGCACGACATACTTACATGCTATTATATTTTGCAATATACGAAGTTGCCTTTCATTTACTGCATTTCATAAATAATAATTTAATAAAAAAGACATTACTGTTTTCTTTTTATGGAAAATCAAAGATAGTCATAACACTAATATGGTCTCAAACGATTACTTATTAGCTTCCGAGTTTTGTAAAAAATCTGCGTGCATACACAGCTATAGTATGTGCAAAACCGTTTTTGCAGACTTTAGAGCAAGGAAAGTTTAGAAAAACTGGTTGAACTTCCAAAGCCACTATGGAAAGTATACTTCTCCCATGCCTGTAAGTAGATAAATGCTGTGTTTAGTAAGCCGTAGCCTTACACAACCGAAGCCCGTGTTTGTTCACAGCCTTAACAATGTTGCTCTATACTTTCCTCGAAATTAAAAACTCGACCACCAATTTCTTTTTTCGATCTCTCACCGACTGCCTTCTATGCAAATATTTTAATTAAAAGCGTTACATCGTAGGAAGTTCCTCCAATTATACTCCCGGATTCTTGTATTCATACAACAGCTTGTAAAAACTTACTGTTATATAAACTATACAATGTTCTTGCTTATTCCTCCAATTAAACGTGAAAAAGCAAATCACACGATAGTTCGAAAATTGTACCTTACAGCTAGCTCTCCAGCCACCGTGGCCCAAGAGATAATACAGCTCCCCAACTAACTGTTTAATTCTTGCAGATAGCGGTGCTCCTCGTTGTCGCCTTATGGGCGACAGTGAGCAGCTCCTCGGCCGCGGCGACCGGCGCCTCCGCGCAGGGGCTACCGCAGGACAGCGAACTTTCGCGCGCGGCTGCCGCCCAGCTGCAGAGGCTCGCGTCCTTCCCTCGCTCCGGCTTCGAGGAGCAGAGCCAGCCCATCGCAGCCAGCAGCAGTAGTGCTAAGAAGAAGGCGGCCCGCCGGCCGGCGGCGGACCCGCGCCAGACGCGCAGGGCGCCGGGCGCCGGCGAGCAGGAGCTGCGGATACCCATCGACTTCGTGGAGCTGTTCCGCATATTCAGCGACTCGCAGGACGCGGTGGCGGCTGCGCGCGACAAGAGGAACGGGCCGGTGCAGCTCACGCCCGACCGCATGGCCAAGCTGGACAAGTACGCGGACAAGCTGATGCAGGACGAGCGCGTGCAGTCGTACATGCAGGAGCGAATAAAGAGGGACGGATACGGCGGCGGTTACGGCGGTGGCCACGCGGCCGGAGGGAGCAGCGATTCCGGCTCCTTTGTCTCCGGGCTGGCGGGTCAGCTGGTCGGCAGCGTCGTCGGGCTCTCAACCACGGCCTCGAGGGGCTCGTCGTCTAGCTCCGGCGGCGGACACCAGCCTGCCCCTGTCTATGGGCCGCCCTCCTATCAGTCGGTGAGTATACGCGCCGGAAGCTCTGCCGCGCGCCTCTACAGATGTGTGTGTCTTGTGGTTTATTGTTTGCGCACGACGTCCGGCATATACCCACTTAGACGAATTCATCCGAGATTCGGGAAAATATTATTTTCTACAAGGCGCCTAAAAGGAGTCACTTGGATGAGTATTATTAAAAAATTCAAGAAAGAGAGTTGCTAGGAATTAAAAGTCACGGTGAGCTCTCGAAATTAAGACAATTATAACTTTTTCAAGTCAATTTTCATTTTTACTCGAAGAATCTTCATTTATGCGCTAAGAAGACCGAAACGGAGAATTTCTGAATTGCAAATTATAGTGAAATTGAAACTTGGATCGTTGTTAAAATTCTCATAGTGATGAAAAAGTTAAAATTAAAATGACAAAATTTTTCTCACTTTGTGAAGTTTTATAATTTTCTTATACTTTTCGTTTTTCATTGGAAATTTTCATCCGGAAATGTTAAATTATTATTTATTTGATTTATTTATTGTTCGCTATAGGAGCATAAAGTCCCTAAAAGAAACCAGTATAATTTAAACATATCGAGTGCATTTCTCGAGTGAAATAAATACATGTATATAAGTAAGTTAATAATTTGCTGTGAACAAATTGAGAGAGCGCTTGAACGTAGAAATATTGATAATTGCAAAAACTCTTTGAGGAAGTGAAATCAAAGAACGTTGGATTCTATTCGTTGTAGATATCCCTTCAATTAGTATTATTATATCAAACATTTTAAGTGTATCAATCATTATCTAGTCATCTTTTGAAGGGTTTTTGAAAAGAAATATTATTATTTATATTTGCTTTTTTTACTTCTAAGTTTAATTATCTAACAATTACTTTGTTAAAGGTAATGTCGGTAGAAAAATTACGACTGACGCTTTTTACTTTAATGGAGAGATATAGTTGATTCCTAGGAAATATTATTATTTCCTATGAATTAGAAAAAAATAAAAAAGTCAAAGCGTTCCTGTCGAAATCGCAAAAACAGCAAACATCGCATAACGGCTTGCATCATTATCTTGTCATTTCTTGCATGTGGTCTCGAAGCTCATAAATTTCTGTATTTATAGGTAGTCCATAAGTATGCAAAAGATTTCAATACCTTAATTCACAAAATGCCAATTAGAGAACATTAAATGCGAATGCCAATTTCTTGCAGTGCTCATTCGCAGTTCTTGGCATTTTACATCAGACTTTCTTGAGATTAATTTAAATACTATATAATATTTACGAGGTTTCTCTTTCAGCTTATTTCGCGTCAAAAAGGTATCTTCCTTTACAGCAGACGTATTTTGTACAGAAAGCATCTTGCCATTCATTGCAATTCCGACGGAAGATGTATTTAGGGAACTTACATGAATTCGCAATTCAATTTCTTATGTGCTTTACTTCGATATAATAAGAATCGTTAAGTCAGTGCCAAGCACTTTCTTGGCCGTATATATAGCCATCTTCCGCCTTTTCTGTGCCCGGCAATTTTCGCAGTGGCGATCTTGAATCCGCTAATGGTTATTGCTTTGGTGGCGATAATCGTTTAGGCGGTGGTCTTATACCTGGTAGTGGCGTTGCAATTATCCTTTCACCCGTCGTTATACAATTGTACTACAATATTTGTTTGCAGTTAATATA
>JAPYZP010001620.1:0-15867 GCA_030522985.1 Torymus sinensis | reverse complement strand
GAAGCGCTAAAAAAGTATACTATTCCAGTGTAGAGAATTTCAGTGTAGCAAATTATTTATGTAAAGAACATATAGATAAATGCCAGTATTTATAAGTGTCGTCATTTAGAAAAAAGGCGAAATTTTCCTTAATTTTTTAATTTAAAAGTAGCGCCACAAAAGTATACTATTCCATCGAGCTTGGAAATAATTTTTTTCACATCCAGAAAAGCTTAAAGAATCCAAAAAACCTTGTCAGATGAGTGTGCCTTCAAAAAATTGTTTTTATTCTTTCTAGACGTAAGTGTAAAATTATTTAGGGTACAGCTCATAATCGAGAGGATGATAGCTGCGTTCTGAGTTCGCGATTTTACATACATCGAACAGGTTTGTTATTCTAAAATGTTTATTCCTAATTCTTCTAGATAATTCGATTCATTTTCTTTATAATTATCGTGAGGAATCATTTAAATATTAGTCTAAAGAATAATTTATTTTATAGTTGGAGTATAAAATTTTTGCAACAGTTCATTATCAAGCAATAATCAATCTTATTTTTATTAATAAATTTTTATTTGACAATTATTTATAAAAGTATTTTAAATAAACTCTGTATTATGAATTTTGAAAGGACATAATCCATTATTTCGACAGCATAAAGCTCACCTTTGTATACGCATAGTCTTAAACGTCTTTTCATCTTCCATTTACGTTCTAGATTTTTACCCTGGTGTCTTTCATTTTTTCACTTTAGATTCCCCCACACGCATTTTCCTCTATTTCTCTCTCCTCTTTTGTTATTTCTCCCTTTTTCTGCTGCGCGTTTGTGTGCCCTCACTCTCTCTCTCCCTCTCTCCACTCTCTCTTTCTCTTCGCTATACGCAGCTTCCCCTTGTTTTATAACCCGACGAGTTTAATGCTCGCATCAAACTTTTAATTGCCCGACTCGCCTTACAAATTACTAACAGATGGGCCCTGCTTATACGTCGTGCCGTAAAAATCGTCCGTGCGGCTTGCGCACACACGGGAAAGCCGCTGCTGCGCCTCTCTGTGCCCTTTTTTGCGTCCGGAAAAGCTTTGCGCACGCCCGCACTCTCTATCTCTCTCCATACCTCGGCACGGAAACTTTACCACACATGCGCGCCTAGCGAGAAAACACCAGGAGGATTAAAAATTTCGCGTTTTTTCATAGCTCGCGCCCCGTGAAAAAATGAGGAATATGTGATAATGTAACGAAAAGCATTTCGAGCTCGCTCGCTCACTCTCCCGCGGCGCGTTTATAATTCTTCCTTTTTTTCGGCAGTTTTATACGCGACGCGATGAAGAAAGAGCTAGGGGATTCCATAATATTTTTTAAGCGTTGCTTCAAACTCGCGCGCCCTGCGCCCCCAGAGTTGCCAGGAAAAATGATGGCGGTAAAAGTTGATAAAAACTTTAAAGAAGTGATGGCTCCAAGCTATAAAATGATTTTTTCATATAAACTTTACTTAAGAAAGATAAAGAAAACTTCAGAAATGCTGTTACAACATTTAGAAGAGACATTATACTATAATTAATAAGTCAAATTTTGTTCCCAATTCTTAGCTTTCTCAAACGTAGTTTATTATTCTATTAAATTCATTATTGATACCAAAAAAACATAAATCCTGTTATCCGTGAATAGTATCTTTGAGTACTATACTATTCAAAATATCATAGATGAAAGATATATTTTTAATTATATTATTATATAGCCTCCTACATTCCCCGAAATTCACCGCTATAGTTCAGCATTGTAGAACATTCAATTGAATCATGCAACTCTGAGATTTGTCCATAGATATAGCTTATAACATGTAAGTGCCCCATGAATTTCGAGTGAATTTATAACTATTTTAGAATAAAAGTCATTTGAAAATTTTCAATAAAAGTATCTTTTAATCTTTCATGAACGGTGCTGTTACAAGGCAGCTCCATTTCCAATTTTACGCATTACGCATCACACGGGACTCGACGTTTCCTGATTTTATGCAGTGAGGTAAGTTTAAGTATTATCTGTTAAATTTCATACAAAGATTTACCTATTTCTTCAGGATTCCGTTTTCTTATAAAAAGTAAAGTTAAAAAAAACATTATTTGTAATGCTAAATTCAAGATAATAATGCAAGACCAAATTTTAAATTACAAAAAGCCAACGATCAATCTTTTGGACGAGCTCCGTTAACCTCTTGTTTATTTATAAACCACATTAAATCGGCGCTGACAGTGACGTCGCTACATTTCGTCCCACGATGTATAACGCTCGCACGTATACGAAAACGCCCGAGACTTTCGCAGGGCCAAGGTAAATTCCAAAAAGTCGCACCGCGTTGGCTACCTTCATAAATTTCGCCCCGCGTAAATGATATGGGAACGCGACAAGCTCCCGGGGGGGTTATGACACGGGGGTCGATTGACGCCGGCGGTGTGATGGATCGGTCGCCCCGTGTTTCGTGCATTAGGCTAATTCCTCCAGGAAAACATGACGGGGTAATCCCGCGGCGAAATTTTCGGGAAAAGGGAAAGATTAGTGTTCTTATCGCGCTGGATTAATGTGTCCGCTGTAATACGTTTCTTCGCTGTTATTATTATATTTTAGGTCATCACGAATGTTGTCTGTACAGTAGTAGTAGAAAATTATTAAGAAAGCTTTTTAAGGCTTACTATAACGTATAATAAAATTTATATTTTCATGGTTTTTATATTGAAAGTTATTGTTGGTATTTTTATAAATAAAACTTTCTAAAAAGTGTGAAAAATGTGTGCCAAACATTTTGCCCACTTTATAGGAGTGCTAAATGTGAATTTAACTTACATAAATAACTTATATAAAATATGTATTTCAAATACCACTTATAATCTAATAAATTCTTCTATTCAATTGTAGACATTGGATTTTGATTAAGCCTTAAATCAATTATGTAAAATCCAATATTCTATATAAAAAAATAATTGCGTAGTATTTCTGAAATCCTCTATACAAAAATAAATAAATCTACAAAATGGAAAAGTTATCCACACCGTGCCTGAAGATATATATAACACGAGCTTGAGAATCCGATACAAAAATATTTTCGCTCCGGAATCTCATATTCAGGCGCGGGCGCGCATGCCCATCGCGGATCTCTCGGCACATAACGTGGGTTCCGATATTGTTTATGTACGAGTTCCGAAGCACGAGAGCGAAATGATGCAAAATCTAGAAAATAATTCGCCCGGCACGCGATGCATCTCCTTCCATCCTTCTCCTTACCTCCCTCCCCTCTGCTCTGGCTCGCGAAACAATGCGAGACACACTAAGCAGGGGCCGTTTGTCGGGGGGGCGCGCTCGCCCAGTGCGCCGCGGCACGCGAAACCATAAATTCCAGCGCGCATAAGTTATCTGCCTTAAACACACAGACACACATACATACGTATATATACACACACTGACGCCCGTGCATATACGCACGCACAGAAACGTACGTGTATACAGTCACATATGAGAGCGCGATTAACTATGCAAACTTTGCCCTCTTCCTCTGCCCCTCTCCACCCGCTCCGCTTTTCGCTCGCTTTTACATGCATGCACCGGTACGTTTGCAGGTCGTGTGTATACAACTCTCCCTCCCCCCCCTCTCTCTCTCTCTCTCTTTCATATACGTTATATTATTGAAATTAAAATAAGACTCAGCGTTGTCGGTGACATTTTAAGGAGAGTAAATATACAGTTTTGTATCTGTTTAATAAACATTGAAATAGAGTTTGCTAAAATAGACGACTAATAGCCGTCAGCTTGTAAACTATTCATTCGAAAGTGCCTGCTTTTACGAATTGGTTTTTCAGTTCTACGTAGAACAACTAAATCGTCAACTTTCACGTTACATAACAAATTTAATAAGGAAACAATACAGCATAGAAGTGAGAAATAATACAGTATATTGTACTAAAATTAAGTCCCTGTAATCTACCATTCAGTACGACCATAATTTAATAAACAGCTATGGAATACCAAATTAACGTAGTACGGATATCAGTATACTGTAAATAGAATGAGTCACTATAATAATAAATAATGGTACAATAAATATTCATGTATACTTTTGCATATCCTCGTGCGCTGACAACCGGAAAAAATAATTTTTTATTCCACCATGTTATCCAAGTATAAAAACTATTTTTACAAAATCTTTATTGCAAAGCTTCCGCTTTCTCGAAGAGCAAAATAATATTTCAAGAAAAGGAAACAGTTATAATTCATCTTCATAAACAGTAACTAATAAGTTAGTTTAAAAATAACCGCATAATAGTATATAACAAGCATTAGCGAGTATCCCTTATAATTTACGTACTATTGTCACGTCTCGCGACTCGCGAACATCGCCGAATGACCCCCGCGAGCGTGCTTTCATCGAAAAATCCCCGATCCACGTAGGTGTCCACATTCTCTCATTTCTACTCTCGCGATGCATGCATCTCCGCACTCTTATATGCCTATACAACACACTCTCGCAGTTTGCGGAGACGCGCGTGACCCGTGGAGTCCCCCCGCAGCGCGGCGCCCGCGGCTTCGTCGGCGCGCGTTGACAGAGGAGATTTGACACGCGACATTTCGATGACAGGGCCAGCAGCAACGAGAGAAAGAGCGATTTATATATATATGTATAAGTCGTCCCGTCCGGCGCACTTGCGCGCCGAGAGAGGGAAAATGCCCGCGGGAGGTCGTACGCGCGCGCGCCAGCGACGTTCCTTTTTTGAGCCTTCGAGGGATATGTGTCCCCGGGCGCTAGCGCTCGCGAGAGAGAGGAAAGTGTGTACGAGGTGCACGTGGGTGGACGATGCTGAGGTCGGCGGTCCCGCAGGAGAAGCCGCCGAGATCCTCGATTTGCGTCCGCTGGGGCGACCGCGGGGCTCTCGACAAAGTCGCGAGATAGGTAGAGTAAGGAGAGAAGGGGTGCAGACGATCGGCTGTTCTTTTGGATATTATAATGACATCGAGACATGTGTTTAAACTTGTAAGTTGTTATATTATATACACGTTATAGCTTTTAAAATGAAGAGTTTGCTATTAATACCGTAAAGTTTGGTAAATTTCTTGGTCACAGAGCTCAACACCCGTCTGTTTTTTTGTTTATAAAAAAATTACTGATTTGCAATAAAGAAAAAATCGTCTTTTGCAATTAGAAAAAATGACGTTCCATTTTTAGGGTGTTTTTGAATCGAAAGTGTTCTTACAAGTTTTTTCGTAAAACGCATATACTTTTTGAGTTAAAAATTTTGCACAAAATACGATTTTTTGAGCTTTTATTACCGGTCACTCTGATGAAAAATGAAAATTCAATGATTCTTTGTTTATTGCAAGTCAATGATTTGTTTGTACCAAAAAACTGACAGGTTTCGAGCTCTGTAACCGAGAAATTTAGATTCAGAGCACCGTAATTCTTCAAATCATTAAGTAGATGAGTAGATGGAACGACTGAGATAGTTTTAATGAATTGAAAACCCAGTATTGTCAATATATTCAAGATATATGGTCAATATGGGGCACACATATGGCCACGGCGCCGGAGTCAAATATCGGCCATACTATTTCCCATATTATATATTTCGCTCATTATATATGTCCCATGTATTGTTTTCTTAAAGTATTTTTTTAAGGAAATAGCCTGGAAAAGAATGGCCAATATTTGGCTCCAGCGCCGTGACCACACATGACCCATATCTTGCCCATACATTGACATTCATTTCTTTTTTACGTGGGTGGTTTTATCCGTGACATTTCTTTCGAGTCAGTTTTTAGAATTCATCACAAACATGAATTTTAATATTTTTTGCTTCAATGGAAAACTTGAAAAAAAAATAAACATTTTGATAAAAAAGTCATACATTTTTGTTGCATTATTCTTGCACATTTATTCCACTAATTGAATACCTTATTCCCTAAAATATACATAAAAATGTTTTCTAATTAGAAAAAATGCATTTACGGCATCATCAGGAAACATTGCATTTAAAAAGTAATTTCAGGGACACCATGTACCAGCGTGCAAAACGACCGGTTCAATACTCCCACTTATTTTTATTCAATTATTATTTAGATCCAAAAGTAATGAATACCAATTACAGCCCCGAGCCCGGCCTGTATATACATATATAGACCGATGGGCGCGCCTGCACGCGACGAGCAGCGTGGACAATGAAATTACATTACATTCATTCACTCTTTCGGAATATATCCCGCAATACCGCGGCGTGGTGACGAGGCGGAGGAGGACGAGCGCCGGGGGAATTCTAATGCAGCTGAAATAACAGAGAGACCGTGCGGCCTGCGCGGCGCGATTCGCGGGCGACAGGGGAAGGAAAATGAGCGCGAGCCTCGCAATTTATAATTCGCCGGCAATTAAACGGCGCAGTTCAGCGTGAATCGCGCGCACCGGGGCTCGCGCTCTCGCTCTTTCCCATACCCTGTACACGGCGGCGGCGGCGGCGGCGACGGGCTCCTTTGTGACGCTAATTGCGTCTTCCTGAAATGCTTTTAATTTCAGCTGTCCTTTCCCGCTTCAATCAAGACGCCGCCGCCGCCGCCGCCGCCGCCGCTACCACCGCCGTCGAGACGTCTTAAGTTTCTGTTTGCCGGTCCAAGTTTTTCCAGAGCGAGGATCCGCCGGATTCTCCCTCCTCCCGCCGGAAAATATTTTTCGTCCTCTTTATCCTGCACAGCCATCTCTTTCGAATAGTGCGGGGGCGGGTCCGGTTTCCGTGGGAATTTTTCGCGCGCGCGCGGATGTGGCGCTGCAGGACGTGCAATTTGTAAGTTAAACACGCGGAAGATGGCTGGCGCGGAGCACGAAAGTTCGCTCTCTCTCTCTCTCTCTCTCGCTGCAGCCCGGGATGATTTAATTAGCGCGAATGGGAGCTCTTTGCCAGCTTTATTTCGCCTTTGAATTATTCGAATTTTTTACGGCTGGTCTAACAACGTCGTAAAAATAAAACTCCGCACCCCTATCTACTTAGGGATTACGTTATACTTTCACGTCGTATATGTTTTATACGCGTTTCAATTCATTGAAGCAGAGTTTCAGGAAAAGTTATTGATAATTTTTCAGCATTATTTTCTTATATTGCTGTGACAATTTATGAATTCTGAAAATGTCACATTAATAACTTGTAATTTTTCAAGCATATAGTTATATAGGTATATGTATCAATGTTCGTTTAAATATAATAATTATTTATCTTTTATATTTTCAGAAGAGTTATAATTTAGAAATGATTAAACTTTTGATTAAACTACTTTTACAGCGCAGCGAAAAGAATAAATAACACGGCAACAAGTTTGGGTTAACCTGTTGGGACAAAAAGCTTCTCTCCCATCGCAGCTACAGCCCGGCCACCTCTGCACTCTGCATTTTCGCTCGCATCCTCCGGTCCGCGCGGCAACTTTAATCAAGTGCATTATTCGGCGCTAATTAAAAAGTGTAGTCCTTAAAATAAGGGCAGAAAAACCGCTAAGCGATTCCATTCACGTTCGGCAATAAAAGCAACCTCGCGCACGCGCGTCTCATTTATTACAATTTAATTTTAATCAATCTCGAATAAAACACAACCAACCACTGCTGCGGGCGGCGCAAAATGGATTACCATTAATTCGTATTACCTGCCGGGGCGAGGGAAAGAAAAGCCCCCGCGCGCCGTCGCGAGATTTTCGCTGTGCGGCGGTCCCTACTTCCCTGAAAAGCCTTTTTCGGCGCGCAGACCGCGGCGAGAGAAAAACGCGAAAGACGCCGGCGCGCCTCCCACCCTCGCTCCTTCCTTATTTAAGGTTTCGGTGGCGGCGGCGGCGGCGGCGACGGCCGAGGTAAATTGCATCCTCAATTTTTAATAAAGCCCTCCCCCGACGTGCTTTGTCGAATGCCCGCGTGTGCTGTGGGTGTGCGCGTATTTATATTCGCGGAGTAGTCGAGTGTTCGACTGCGCGGGTGCCGAAAGAAGCGCTCCTGCGGGTCTTAAAGGAACCGGGGGGAGAAGCTCGTGGAAAGGGGGAGAAAAATGTGTACACGCCGGGGGGGAAGAGAGAACATTTTTTTCTTCGCCGATGCGAAATATTCATTTACTTCGCGCGTAAGCGTATTAGGAGCCCCGTGCTCACCGGCGAGACTAGATTATTTTTTACGATCGCTCGAGTGGAAGTTATCCCAGGGTATTAGGCTCCTGATGCCCGAGATACTATTGTAATTAATTAGGTACATTTGTACGTGAAAAATGTACATTTTATGCGCGATTTTTCTCATCGTAAGATATATAAATATTGAAAATCGTTATAAAGAACTTTTTATGCTTTACTGAACATTTTCATTGTAACATGAAAAAGTGTATTTCCAACGACTACTCAAATACCCGTCAGAAATCATCCAATTAAAGAAAAACCTGCCCAAAGCAGACCAAGCTTCTACTTACTTCCATGAGGGCGAATATTCATGAGCAGTAATCAACTCGAGGCAATTCTTTCTCCTCGCTGCCGGTATATACTTCAATTCGCTGATGGAGGAAACAAAAGAATCATCCAGCGCTACTTCAATTCCATTCTAAATATCGAGCCCTGCCACCGCGGGACTACTATATAGACGCGCGCGCTTCAGCCATTGTCTGCGCTCGCCGGCAACAACCACTTCGCCGTCCGTATCATTTCGGGTCGAGCCGAATGGCCTCCTCCCCCTCTCGCTCCTAGAGCCAAGGTTTTCCCGCGCGTCGCCCTCTCTGTAATATTGATTGCCAAGAGTCGGGAGTCACACGCCGATAGACTCGTCGCCGTCTACACGACTCGAGGAGCTCCTTTTTTTCCTCTCCCTCGTGGCTCTTTCGTCGCGTGCGCGAGCGAGCGAGAGGACCCTCGGTAAATAATTCATTTGGCCGCGCGCACGCGCGCACGCGGGGCACAGAGAGACGCAGGAATAACTACTGCTTTATGTACATACGTCAGCTTGATGCACAGCCCGAGAGCTCGCTCGCTCGTGGACTTGCAAAAAAATAAGGAGAAAGTCAGGTATATCGTATCGCGCGCGAGCCAACGGAGCCGAGCTGAATTCCGCGCGTTCCGCATTGGATGTTGAGCCTTTCGACCCTTTTCTCTTCGTTCTCTTCGTCCTCGTCGTCGACTTGAGCGCGCGTGTGTGTGTGTGTACCTAGCATAATGCAACTAACGGCTGTAACTGAGAAGGCAAAAAAGAAGGAGGAAGAGAACGGCGCGAGAGGAGACGAGCGGAAGATGGATACCCAAGTGGCCACGGCATTTGTTATACAGGTGATTTTCTTCGGGAGAGATTGACAATACGTATCGGTGACCATTATCCGGACTTGTGTGCCGCTGCTGCTTGAGAGCCTGTCTGCTTTCCTTTTTTTTCTGGGAGAATGCAGGACGAAAGTTTTGATCGGATTCCTTCGATCTTCGCTGCCATTCCGAAGCGCCTGTTCAACAGGTTCTTTCCTCTGATAATGATCCGCGAAAAATTTCGTGTCATTCATTTATTCATTTTCAAAGCTCGAATAGATAAATAGTGATGAATTTATTATTTATTTTTACTTGGCCACTAAAGATGTATTTATTAATTATTAGTCTGTAATGGAATATCAATTTTGGAAAATATTAAACAAATATTTAATTCTTTTTGTTTATAAGATTACTTTTCAGATGGTTTCTGGGTCACAGATTTAAATGGAAAAATAAATTCGTTAAATACTTCTAATAGCGGGTTAGTAAAATCTAACTAACGCGATTTTATTTTAAGTGCGCGATATTCATTATTAATCACGAGTGGCAGAAAACCGATGCTATACGGAATCATTTGAAATTGCAATTTTTTGAAAAATAAGAAAGATAAAGTATGAAAACGTTCTACTTTAAGGTGATTTATATACTTGTTGGATTATATATATGATCAAAATTTCATGTAATTATTTATGCCTTTTAACGAAAATAGGAACTCGCTTATTGCGCATCATAAATTTTCATTAAATTTGAGAACTAAAAATACTCTAATAAAGATATTTCTCTTGTTAATAACCATAACTGAAGGGCGAATTTATAACGCATCGCGAAGCCAACGGCTTAATTAAAAAATCTCAAAAAGGGAAGTGCTGCGCATCCACACTGGGAACGCCGAGTAAATTGCATGCACAACTCATGAGCGCAGGCCGCCGTTCATAATTAACCTGACAGTTCCATATAGTGCGCATTAATATAAATGCAAATAATTATACATTAAACTTTCTTTGCCTACGGTTGCAATCTATGTCATGCTGTATAAAAATAGAAAATAAATAACAACTTTGTGGTTATTCTCTATAAACAAAGTTTAGAGTATGTCGAACGTTATCTAATGAATCAATTATGATGATTTATTAAAGTACGAGCTACGCAATTAGAATTTGAAATGTAATTAAATAGCTGAAAAAGTGTAATGATATTTCTGAATGTTGGCATTTTTTCATATAGTTTATTTTATTGATAATTTTTGCATGATTATTCCAATAAATACAATTTTTCGCATTTGTTTTAGAATCTCCATTTTCATCGCAAAGTAATGCATTCTCCTTTCATCTGAACCTCGTTGCGGATTCGTACTTTGTAGACGGCATAATAACATTCGGGGGATTGAATTTGATATACTGGAGTTTTTTCAGCGCCATAACGTCACTATAAAGCTAATAAAAGTAGGGTGCTCGTATATACGCTTTGCCTCTCGTAAATCCCAAAGGGGCTCCCTATGATATTTCCAACTGTCTATAACTTTCTCGTTTCCCTCACGGTTTTTCAATGTTATCGCACAAGTTAGATTATTTATTCTTAACGTCTTCACATGCATTTGTAAATATGAAAATTAGAGCCGAGAATAACAGTTGATCGACGTAAGATATCTATGTTTATAATTTTTGGCCTGATGATGTCGCTACTAAGCCAACGACTCATTGCTCGTTGCTCATTTATTAAAATGAATGGTTAAAACATGATAATTATAATGGTATCTACAAAGTTATTATTATATCATTTTAAGACTATTTCGCACCATTATAATATGCATAGTAGCAAATTAACAGGATTTTTATTTGAAAATTTTCAAACATTACTATTCACACATCGCAAATATTAAATAAATATTGTTTCACCTAATAATCGAACTGAAACAATGAAATGCGGCAATATTGAATTACGTTATATGCGGTACCGTACTACGAAATTAGACTTTGCGCCAGTAATTCAATGGAAAGGTGGATTTTCCTTAAAATAAATATAACCAACTGGCAATGAAATTTGGCCGGCGAGCGCAGGCGTCCTTCTATTCCGGGCATCCATGCTTAATTACATTCATGAATACACTATAAATATGCATGCAGTCCATCTCTCCTCGTTACCACTCGCACTCGGCCCGTGTGTGCGTTCACTTTCGTCGTCGATTTCCGTATCCTCTCTCTCACCACCCGCCCTTTCTCTCTATCTCTTTCGCCTCTCCGTATCCGCACCTATACGCAGACACACACACGTCCACACCTACAGCCGAAACTCGTTATCGGGCATGGAAAATGGATACGGATTAATCGAATCCCGGAGCAGCGTCGGAGCAGCGGCGCGCGCGCGCGGGCGAACGGAAACCGGCTGCGCCGGCGTTGCTGCTGCTGTTGCTGCCGGTGTGTGTGCCATCGGCCGCGAGATGCGTGTTAACGACAGCCGGCTACATGCCCGCGTCGGTTTGCCGCCCGCTCGCTCTCGCTCTCGTACACACGACGCCGCCGACGCCGCCGCCTGACAGAGACAGAGTTTGCGTAGGCCTCTAACTTCAAACATCTCGACACACTCTGCTTGTTTATGCATCGGAGATGTTGTGGTTGGCTGTACGTGTAGTTGGATAATTTTTTTTGTTGTTGCAAGGAGAGCCTTTTGGCTAGTTTTTTCCGGAGTAAACGACGTTCATTAGTCCGTGTAGAGCAGTCTGTAGTTTATTTACCATAGGCGGCTGATGGATCGATCTGTGGGGTTGCGATTTTGCATGATAAGCTGTCTGTTACGGCAAAGTATAGATATATGTAATATGTCCAATGAATCGAAAAATGAGTGATGCATCTTTTGCATAAACTATATAACAAAATTTTTAGGAAGAGGTGGTTTTGAGCTTTATTTTTTAAATTTCGAGTTAAAGTTTCATTGGTTAACAAATACGTATTTTATTACTGAAATTTCGAATTAAAGTAACAAGATTTAGAGACAGGTGCTGCTCGTAAATATACGCGGGAGTATAAAATTCAAATTACGGCCTGAATTATTTGACAGAAACATCTATAAATTTTGATACCTATTAATTAGTCAGACCAACAAACTACCACATCCCTACTACATCACTTGTAAAAACCTCTAAAAGTCCTTATACTTTACAACTACTCGTTATTATAATTAGTCGTCGGGTCGAAGACAGGATCCGAGAGAGAGAGAGAGAGAGAGAGAGAGAGAGTCCCGGCAGAAAAAACCAATACAAAGAGAACCGGGACGGGGGAGAAAAAAAAGGAAGTCGGCAGCGACGAGTGGAATAGCGCCGCGGTACGTTTTATATATACGCTCGCGGTGGGAGGAGCGCGCGAGAGAGGAAGCGATTCCCCGGGTCTTGTTTACGGGTCGCGCATCATTGCCCGGCAGCCGCGCGACGAATAAAATCCCTATAAAACTGCCATTACGTCAATGTTTATTCCGAAAGTTCCCCCCGCCACCCCCGCACGCTCGCGCTCGCGCGCATACCAAGATTCGGTGAATTTAAAATCCGCCCAGAAGTCGCGGCGGCGCCGGTTCGCTCCCGCTCGATTCCTCGTCTCCTTCCTTTTTATTCCTCGTCGACTACTCCCTCTCCAGCAGTGAAAGACACGTATATATTGTTCTTCAGCCGGTCGCCGTAAATATCAGCCTTGACTATCTTTTATCGCGGAGCATAGAGAGGGAGATCGAGAATAAGGCAGCACCCGCGTGCTAGCTGCACCAGGTTTCCTCGTTTTTTCGCCGCGCTCGCATGAGGCGCGACGCGTGCAGGCTTTCTTTTACCTCGCTCTCTCGACTCAACCCCCGACGAGATTTTATCCACTGGAGGCGCGCGCTCGAGTTTATATATATATATACATACACGCGTGATGCACGTATACTCCCTGGCTGGCGCGATGCACGAAATAAAAACCTCACTCTTTTCTTCGATCCTCACGCAGGCGCGTTCCGTAGCTCCATACAGCACGCGGAAGCTCGTTGCATAAACATTGTATTCGCCTTCGATTCTTACGCGAGCGCGCGAGTTTTTTTTTATTTGTAGAGGTAATCTTGGCTTGACGCGAGTTTACATTTTTAACGTTGATTTAATGTTTCCACGCGAATAATCGCTTTGATGTGAAAATTAATGTAGAATTGGCGGGACGATTATAAGGCATAATAATTTGGGAATATGCTGATGGGCTTTGAGAGTAATTCGTTTGTGAAGCTTTATTAATGAAATAAAAAGTTTATTCGACACGGCTAGACGCGAGTAAGGGTACATTTATTAGCCAGACGTAATATATCCGTCAGACAGAATGCGTTATAAATAAATCAAATTGAGAAATCGTCACGAATAAAATACCAAGTAAAATAATTATTTTGTCTCTACTAAAATTTTCAATAACTGTGAGATTGTTGATATCTGATCCATCGACTATTAATTGTTAATATCGTATTATTTATTTATAGATCTACTTTGAGAAATTCAATATTTGTTGCTATAAAATCATGCTACTAGTATAGATTTCACTGAATCCTTGTTTGAATTACTCCACCAATTCAGCAAACTGCTACTAACATACACTGTTAAGGGAAGTATCTACATTGTTCAAATACTATGTAGTTTACTGAAACATTTTGGCTTCTAGATCGCTGGCGCACCATCGTCTCATTTTCTCTTTCGTTTGTTCACTGCCACGAGTACACGCGCGGCGATTTAATCGACGGTTACACGCGACTTTTTCTCCTTTGGTTTCCGCGGAATCGTTAGCTTAGAGCCCAGCCCCCGCGAGAGAAAACAATTGCTTCGGCAACGGGGACACGCGGCAGAGACGACGCGATAAGAATCTAATTTACCGGCGGCTATCACGCGGAGGAAAATGAGGGAAGCGAGTCAAGTTCCGCGGCGACGGAAAGCTCTCTCCCTCTCTCTCTCTCTCTCTCTCCGGGACACACATACAGCTTTTTTCGTTTTATGGTTTTCGTTCACGCAGGTCGTCTAACCGTCGCTATATTTTCAATTAAAGTCTCGTGCTGCCACGAGCTTGCAGCACGCGCGCCGGGTATTTTTGTTTTATTGTTGTTCGGATATAGTTCGGGAGTTTAAGTGAAATGAGTTTGATATAGCGGAAAGTTTCATGTCCGCCCGCTCGTGCGGTGACGGTGTATACGAAACGCCGAGGGCTCGGCTGTTATTATTTATGCCGAACATGAATTTAAGATATTATCATAAATGAAGACATAAATTCGCCGAATTTCAGGATATTTATGTAATTATGACAATATTCCGTTTGCCGAGATTCGACTTTAATTGTCAGCGTGAAATTTATGAGACGGCTGTGCGTGAAATATTTTAGGTTTGTAGTAACTTGAATGAAATAAATAACGACAAAGTTTTTGATATAAATTATTTTGTAATTGAAACTGTTTGATACAAATTTTAATGGCATTTCTGAAATAATGCATAACAAACGAATAATGATAAAACGATTTCACTGTCTCGGAATTTCTCAGCGAGCATTTTGAGGTTGAAAAAATCACAAATTTATTCTACCTGGGAAACGAAGATAGAAGGTGAAAAACGAGAAAAAAACTCCCTTTATATTGCGAATGAAAATTTCTGCCGCCACGGCATTCTCCGCATAATTTGGCTAATAAACTTAAGACTGTTTAAGGCTCCAGGTGTTTTTTCTTCTTCGGGAATCCCGACGTGCGCAATCTGCAATGCAAAATCTTTCCAACGGTCGGAAAAATCCCCTTTTCCGGTTCCCTGCTGTACATCCATTCGGCAAGGTGTGTGCGAGTTGACAATGCAAATATATATAGAAAAGAAGAGGAACCCCTGAAAAACAAATATGAAATGCAATTTCGTTCGTACTGTATAAAAAGTGCTAAATTTATTATTGTAATGAGATCCATAAATGAAACGGCAACCATCGGGATGTACGATACCAACAAAAAGATATTCAATTTATTGCAAACAAGGATTCAATTTGACGAGTTTAATAATATAAAAACCGTAGGTATATTTGAAATTAGTTCAATCAGTTCAGTGATACATAATTAGAAATTGATGAAACGCAATTATAAAGCACGTAATCTAATTTTCTGTTCGACGTTTTGTACCGCGAATGTGTTTGATTATTTCATAGGAGTCGAATTAGTCGCTCCGGATTTCCGCACTCTAACTTCAATTTGAGAGTCGTAACTTTGTAAACTCATTGGATTCAAAGCAAACGTCAAGTAAAACGTTTGCCGAAGGCTGAAAGGCTTTGCATTTAATTAAGCAGGCATTTAAATGTTATTGACTTATTATAATGAGGAATATCTGATTTTACAGATAAAATGAGGTTTTCAAACAAAGAGTTTAACTTATCAAGGTGGAAAATGTAAAATTGTTATAATTTATAGAATGTAAATACATACTCGGGCTATTTCATACTTTAAAATCTCACAAAATTTAATTACATTTGTACTCTAAATAATTCTTTGAACTGAATCTGTTTATTCAATTAATTTTTGTTTGCATACATTTTTTAAAATCAATATTTATTTATATGTAAGCCCACGCATATACATACAAAATTTTGCGTACATCCATATTTATATAAAAA
>JAPYZP010001619.1:0-15872 GCA_030522985.1 Torymus sinensis | reverse complement strand
CCCGTTCTCCGTTGCACCGGGCGAGCAGCGAGCTACCGCCGGGGAAAGAGCGAGAGAGAGAGCGGACGAGTCTGAAGGAGATTGAGAGGCGCAGGGAGAGGGCGAGAGAGAGAGAGAGAGAGAGAGAGAGAGAGAGAGAGAGAGAGAGAGAGAGAGTTTCTTGAAATGGCGATGTGCCTGGGCATGGCGCGATGCTCGAGCTGGAGCTGGCTGAGTGATATTGCCAAGGTGGAATGGGGTTCTTTCGAGTGGAAATGGCTGGTGGGGGTGGTGCTGCTGCTGCTACTGCGCGAAGTGGTACCAAAATGAATGAAATGTGCAATAGGTAGATTAATGTGATACCGAGCTGCACTTCTTTCCGTGGTACCATCGCAAAATTATTTTATTCTTATCATAACATTTGGTACATAGTACTATACAAGTATGAAAATTAGCAACTCTCGAGTTTTCTTATTTCCCTTAAATGTAGTACCGGCCAAAGTCAACAGATTTGATATATTGACAATATATCATTGGGGTACAATACGATGACATAGTCTAAAGCACGATGACAACCACAATATTGTTAGAACGGGGAGAGGCTTTGGCTAAACCCCGTTCGGAAAATATTGACCTCACTCGTGCCAATATTCATTTTTGCTTTGCAATCTACAGAGAACTGACAAATTGTCGTTACATACACACAGACAGTCACGCGAAGAGCACCGTTCCAATTCACCAACAGCATCTGGCAATGGTAGCTGAAAGCTCTCGAACCGCTGAACTGCTTTTGTTTCGTCCACCGCAGTTATACGCTACCACCGACATCGTCGCTGTGTCACCCCGTCTGTGTCTGTGTGTGTGTATGTGTGTGTGTGTATGTGTGTGTATGTGTGTGTGTGTGTGTGTGCGTTTGACGGATCAGAAAAGAAGCAGCCTTATGTATAAAAAAATATGCGCGCCAACTTCTTAAGCTTTAATTATTTAATCGCCTCCCAGGTGTTACTATAGTTAACCTAGTTGTATTTAAAAATAGGGGAGTATATTTTAAATCGATAGGAATTGCCGAGTACAGGCGTAAAATTAAAACTTCTACGTTATTGTGCGCACGGTCGTGATTTATTAAAGGTATACCCGAGTATGTTTTGTCGAGGAGAAAGGTTTGAACAATATGTAAAGGCTTTTTCTTGGAGTTTCGAGGACTGAAGTCACGATGCGTACCGGCCAAGCCCGGTAGTTTTAGGAATAAAAAATGTAACAAAATGTGGTACGTAGAATAAAGGAATTTTAGGTCTGCATAGAATCTGGCAAAGGAATTGAGTAGTAAAAGCACCAATAAACTCTAATTCTAGAATAGGAACATTCGTCAGGACATGCCAGTGTTACAATAGTCCTATTGGTTTCCCAATCTAGTCATCATTTAAAAATAGACATGCAAATAATTTTCAAAAAACACTTGGATCTACCAATGCAACCATCCGAAACAACCGATCTCCTCCCAAAAACAATCTCAAAAACAGTAACACCAGCGCCCATACTTCCGCTCTCCGCTCCCCTTAATCTACGCGCGACCATCGCTCACGCACACCTAAGCCCCCCTTCCCATATCGCCGCGACGACGACGACAACGACGAGGACGTTCGCCACACCGCACCCTCAAAAATCGCCGGAGCAACAATCAATCACCCACCATCTTGCACTCTCTCTCCCATTCCATTTCTACCCTCTCTCCCTCTCGCGCTCGCGGCGGCACATAAGGGGAAACTCTCTGCTCTCGCAGCAGCAGCAGCATCGAGACAGGCTGCCTCTGCTACTACTACTACTACTACTGCTGCTGCTGCTGCTACTACTCCCCTTCATCCTCTCCTTATCTGCGCGCGCATCCGTGGCGCGCTCCCCACCACCAGCCCCGCTGCTGCTGCTGCTGGTGCTGCACCGCGCTTGTATACGCTTAAATATTGCATTGTTGTCCTTAACGGGACAACAGCAGGCAGTGCCGCGGCAGGTGTTGCGCCAGCCAGTCGACGTCGACGTCGCGTCTCTCCCGCTTGGCTATCTCGCAGCGCTGGTGGAAGTGTCGGAGGAAAGTGGAAGAGATATAGAGAGCAGCAGCGTGGCCGCAGAGGTACTCGCACTTTGGAAGTAGTACGTGAGTTTTTGGCGCGACGAGCGTGTGGTGGGGGAGGATGAGATGTGTCTGTATGGGTTAGGGTGAGGGTGAGTCGACTGGTGGTGAATGACCGGGTCATGAGGGTGGGTCGAGCCGTGGCTGAATGATCGGGAGAGAGAGAAAGAAGGGTTTTAATTTTCGCCCCTGGGAGAGAGAGAGAGAGGGAGAGAGAGTGAAAGACGATGTGTGGAAGTAGATCTGTTATCTCAATGTTACGCTGGGCTTTTCTTTCTTAGCAAGTTTACTAGTGGCGGGTTGTTTGGATATCTTGTTTTCTGGTGATTAGTGGCTGAAAGCTAGGATAAATGCAATTTTATGAATTTTTATGCGGAGATGGAATATCGGGAGTGATAAGATATGTTTAACTAAAACAATTAACAAACATCAATGGAAGATAAATATGTGATTCCGACTCTTCTGATATATTTGTTCGATAATGATACTCGTGAAAAATTTTTATGTTTGTGTTTATTTACGTCATTAATGTGCTCAATAAAAGTTCCTTTTTTGTCGTGGTAAATAAATTTCATAAACGTTTGAGCAATTTTTTCTTATTTACTTAGCTTAAGAAAAAAATGTGTAAGTTTCATCATATATATTGCGTTACATATTCACAAATGTGTTACATCTGTTTATTATTTCGTAAAGACGCGATTGATAAGCATTTGAAAAGCAAAGAAACACAAAATTTTTGTTTCCCTAACAGATAAGATGCACCGCGAAGTATGACACTTAAAAAAATACTCTGAAAACGTGCGTAATTTCTTGGGTTTATTACTAAAGTACATAAAGTATTGTGAAACTATTTTTAACGTAGTGACCTGCAATAAAATATAGTGTTAGTGTCGTTCATATTTATTGCGAGATATAGTTCGTAATATCCTGGTATACTATACTAAAAATATTGATCATCCATTAATTGAAAATATCCTTAAACTAGTAAATGTACTACGCATATGTAAAATAATATCATTCTGGTAAAAATCGGACTATGAACTGTTAAATAAATAATTACTTTTTTATATTGTCTAAAATGAAAAAATTCATTAAATGTGACAGTTTATGGTCTAATTTCAGTATACCACTAATTAGTGAATTTTGGGTTGGTATTGTTATTAATTAATTTTTTTTCTGTAAATATAAAAATTCCGATATGGGAAACAAAAATATTATTATCTTAACCAAAAATTCTCATATATTAATACTTATATTGACAAATATTAACAAATTTAGTATGCATTTAGTATACAAACAATTAGACAGTGTACAGACATAAACACAACTAACAAAATTCTAATGACCTAATCATAAACCCCTTTTTCGGACAAATTTTCTATACTTAACAAACACGTAAATAAAAAATTAAATTTCTAATTTGCATAAAAAAATTTTATATTTATTAAAGAAAAACACTGTTATCCACAACCCATTAGGGATCTAAGAAATTCTCTATATCTCTTCTCTACAAATGTTCTAAAATTTGTCACACAAATAAACAAACAGGTAAACAAACAAAAACAATTTATATATTTCAATTAACTTCCTAATTCGTAATACTAAATACAATTACCTTTAAACAAAAACCTAAAATATTTTTGCTCGCATTGTTTATTAACGTAAATATTTATGTATTTTCTAAACAGATTACCAAGTACATAGACAAATAACTACATAACCCATTTACATAAAAAAACCAAATCTTTTCTTCTAAATTCGAAAAAATCCCTATCCGCTCATTTGTTTCGACATTCATTAACTAAATAACCGACACAGATAAACAAAAAACTAAACCACCCACTCACACAAACATCCAAGGAAAAATCTTACTCTACCTTCTAACTGAAACCCCCAATACCTCCACCCAAAAACTCCAAAAAAATCCTCCTCATTCACTCATTCTCCTCAACGTTAACGAAACAACCAAAAACACCCACCCCAACCCAAATCCATGGAGCATGCCACCACCCTCGCGACAACCAGCTCAGCCAGCGTCCAGCCGGCGTCTGGCTGCACACACTGCGGCAACTCTCCTTCTCTCTCTCTCCTTTCCCTTCTCCTCGAGTTCTCTCCCACCTCCGTCGGCGCGCTGCCTATACCTACGAGCTACCCCCACCCTGACGTCAACAACAACGCGCGCCGTGGGGGCGCCGGCGGCGGGCGCGAGTAGCGCGCGCAACACAGTGTACCGCCCCAACACCTGCCTCTCTCTCTCTCTCGGCTTTGTTTCTCGCTGTTTAGTCGCGCGGGCGCGTGTTCTCCTTTTTCCGCGCGCGCCCAGAGCAGCAGCAGCACAGTGTGAGAGAGACCGAGAGAGAGAGACTGAGTGAGCCGGTAGGGGGAGTGTGTACCGCTTGCGCGCAAGCGGCAGCAGCAGCAGCGGCGCGCGCCACCACCGCCTGCGCCGCATTCGCGTTGCACGCGGCAGCGCGCCAAGATCGAGGCACGGGGGCTCCTCTCTCGCGTCGCGTCGCCACCGTCGTCGTCGTCGTCGTCGTCGTAGGCCGAACCTGTGTGTGAGCTGCGACTACTACGGAATATATATATAAGGGGGTACGTACAAACGTATATATGTGTGTGTGTGCGTGCGTGAGTGGATGTCTTGCGCTTGATTCTTTCCGCTGCGTCGCCGTCTTTCCCCCTTCTTCCCCCCTCCCTCCCCCTCTCCCCCTACGGCACTACTACTACTACTACTTCTGAACTGCGCGCCCTCTCGCATACTCTCTGCCCCTACTCCTCCTCCCCCCTCCCTCCTCCCCCTTCTTCTACCACCATCCTCCGAGAGGTCGGGAGGTTTTTCGAAAGTATTATGTCCCGCGCGATATCATCTCTCTTACCCCCCCCCCCCCTTCGCGCCTCCCTTGCTACACCCCACCCCCCGACGAGAAGCGCTTTTTCGGAATACGCGCGCGCTTGGCTTTGGACCTGTCTTTATAGCGTCTGGATGACTTTTTTCGTGCTCTTTTTTTTAGGGGAGGGGGTGAGATGCGGCATCTGGTGCATGCAGGGTTGAGAGAGAAAGAGCGACATTAGGAGCGTGGATGCTGTAAAGATTATCGTTAGTTAGTTTAGATTTTGTTTCCATATCCACGTTAATTCGGACTCGCTCTCTTTCTCTGGTCTACAGTTCTATCGGATAGGCTACTGTCAATGATATTTCTCGTGTGTTATGATACTTTTGGTAATATACAATCTATATTTTAGCACATGACGTCTGCTATAATAGCCGATTGATTTATCCTTTCATCTATTGAAAATTTTCTCTTCGTACTTGCATGACACGCTCTCATCGCACATTTTATACAATCTACACGAGCAATAACGTATTTTGTACACTTCTTAACACGTACCTTGCAGCAAGTGAGAACAAGAAAATAAGAACAGTGAAGTGATGTGACAAACTGAACATAATCGAAACGAAAAATGTCAGAACCGTTCTCGAAGACTCTGTGAAAGTGCAACACGAAGCCAACCAGTGCCCGGACTTCCGCAGTGCGATACAGCCCAGCCGCGAGTGTGACTTTGACGAATTCCAATTTCTGCAAACTTGCGCGCGAGCTTGCAGTCGAGTTAACATCGGGTAACGAATTAACAACTGATGCAAAGTTTCGTTGATAAAAAACCTCACGAAATCGATAAGTAGATCCAGATTTTGTTGTCGGCTACGAAAATTCAAGTGCCGGTTTAGACTTACACGGCAGCGGAATTTAAACTGGCATCGGTTGCCGCTACGTGTATTACCTATTCTTGCAAGACACATCGCCGTCCTCCTAAAAATTCATAGAAAAACTTTCGACACGACGCGCTGCTCGCTCGACACACAACCAATATTTAGCGGGGCAAACATTGCACATCCTTTTGCCTCTCTCTCGCTCTCATCGATCTCCCGAATAAACAGCGGCGAAAGAACGGGACAGCACGATAACGCGTACGGCGTTGCGCAATGCGCGCGTGTGTCGTTGGCTTAACCTTTTTCTCGAGGAGAGAGAGAGAAAAAAACGAGTGAAGCGGAGGTGAGGAGTTCTGTGGAGTGAGAGAGATAAGGATGGGAAGTGCAGTTCTGAGAAGCCGAAGATGTTTGTAATCCAAAGTTAAATTTTGTGTTTAACGGTGTTAAGTTTATTTGCGGGTAATCGTGGATCTGATAGTACGCTATTCGGGCGCGTAAACTTGTCGTGGTAAGAAAGGTACGATATTAAAAGATCGTCGCGCTTCAATGGATCTCAAGAGCGAGTTAATGATACCGTAATTATTCATGGAGAAGGGCTACTTTCTGCGCCGCGACGTTCTATAGTTATAAAGTTTGAAGAAAAAAAAACTTATCTCAGCTATTCTTGATGTAATATAAAATGCAAATGAGTGTATTATCGACGGGCAAAGCTAAGCCGCGCATAATAAAGTGATACCTACGACGAATAACAATGACAATAATTAAATTAACGGAGGCGCGCGACGTGGATGTTTTCGTTGAACCGTCGAAAGAAAACAACGCTCCCGAATGTTTGTGATAACCGCGGAACATATACTTTATCAAAACTAATCGCCAAGCTGTTCGGCATTTTCTGCACTGCCGCGTGTACAAAAAATCACTTGTTTTAATTGGGATACGTGACTGTCAAGCCTAAACACGACGCAATTTAAATGTGCTGAGCTGTGTGTCGAGCGACGACGAGGAACAAAAAAGAAAATCGAAGCGCTGACACTCGCGGATAAAATAAAATTCGATCCGCTTTTAAAATTACGCAAATATAAAGCGTCTCGCGGGCCGATAAGACGCAAATCACTGTAGCGACGGACGCCTTCGCCTTATCTTCGTGAGAAAATGGCGCATTTTCCGAAAAGTGAAAATAGAAGTTGAGATAGGTTGCAGTGTAATCGAATTACCGCTCGTCGATTGACAAACACAAATGCGATTAATTCGCGCGCGAAAATTGTTAATCCACCTTTTGCCTCGTGTAAAGGTACAAATATAGTTATTTTCGGTGAGGCGAATTTTCGAAAAGACGCTAATTCTAATGCGGCGGAAAACACAAGGTGACGGCGATGCAAACCGAGGGAGGGTGGACGGGGGCTAATGATTTTATGAGATTACTTTATTGTGCCTTTTCGACTGACAAGCAAGAGCGTATAAATCGATTAGGGGTTTATATTTGGGCGCAGGCGAGTGCAGTGTTGAGGAATCTTTCGAGGGAGTGACGGGTTGGATAGGCCGAGGCGGTTCGCGAAATATTGTGGTGTTGCGGTTGACGAGAATAAGCTTGGATGAGATTGTTGTAAAAATGTTGACGTGTTTCAAATTGATGAAGAAGAAACGGTGTGGCAAACCGAGAGGAGGACGCCGACGGGTGTGTTATTAAGTGATGAAAATTATAAAAGAAAAATGGATTGCGGGAAATGTCGCGAAGCAAAATGAGGTTGAAAAAGAGAAAATAATCAAATTTTTATCAAACTTTTGGTAGACAAATCACACAATTATTTAGGTTCTGCTTCACATTCTATTGAGAACAGATATATTTGTTGCGCTCACCCTAGCCTCACACTCTCTCATTAAAATCTCGTGTGCGACCACAATCTCGCCTCTCCTATCACCGACCTAATTTACCACGAAATTTCGCCAAAATAAACGAAACAATTTTTCCAAACGTAACCCTCTCTCTCTATCTCTGTGCTCCTACAAACCCCCTTCGAACTCTCGGCCCAATTCCCGGGGCGCAACAAGCGTCACGCGCGCGCTCCGCTCGGTTAAAAAACACCGTCCAACCCCTCTCATCGCGCGCGCTCGCACACACAACACACAACAGAACGAACGGTAGAGAGAGAGAATGCGTGCTGTGTCGGCTTTATCGCAGGCTCGAAAAGCCGCGCCGCCGGCGGGCGGCAGTCGCGCGGCCGACGCGTTGCCGCGCGCATCGCATCGTATGGGGACGATGTCTGTGATGTGGCTGGCGTGAGAGAAGAAAAAGAGAAGTAGCTGCTTTCACGATAATTTTTGGCAAATTTGTGGTATGGATTTGTACTGGTGCGAAGGGGTAGACCGTAATTTTGTTTTTGATTTTTAGTTTTTGTTGATGGTAAGGTATGAAATAGGTACCGTAAGGAGATGGGAAAGTATCACGTAGTGCTTGAATTTTAAATTTTTGGAATAAAAAGAATGTTTCTTTTTTCGTGAAATATTCGTGAAATCTATTTGAATTGGTATTTCTAGAAAATCATTACATTCGTAACGAGAGATATGAAAGTATATGCTGATCAGAATAGAGGAATAGAATGATTTTCAAAAATTAAGGTCTTTTCTTGATAGCTGGAATAATATTAATTGATGTTTGATGATATACGGCACACTTCTTCTCAAAATGCAAATATTTTATGTTTCTAAATGTTATGATTTTTAAATGTTCATTAGCTATATCGGTAAAGCAAAAAACGTGGTTTTTAGGAACGTTAAACTTCGTTATTAAAGAATTCACGATACATGTCTAATCCGGTAAAATGTGCCATTTCCTGCTCGACGAATTTAAGGGAGCAAGTCTTGGATTAAAGTCTGAAAAAAATAGATTTTAGCATAATTACTCTGGTAATTATTTTTTCAAATCTATATAAAAAACCAGTTTACATCTCAAAAGTATACGAAAAAAACATTTTAGCATCTCCCTGACTTCTCTATTTTGATTTATAAGTCTGTGTAATAACCGCTGGATTGAAGTATCAATTTCTGCATATCACTTCAGGGCACGTAGCGCTACACTGGAATGCCTCGACCAAATGAGCTCAAATTTGCTGGAGATCTTCTTTATACGTATCTCCACTGTTTAAGTGAAGCAGATTTTGAAAATATGTGCCCCACCTATTGTTACATATAGAAATATGCGAAAAATTTTTGAAAAATCATTAAAAAATTATTCAAGGATGTATATTAATGGAAGAATCCAACTATTCCAACATCCGCTTCACAGCAGCGTAGATACATATAAAGAAGATCTCCACCAAATTTAAGCTCATTTGGTCGAGGCATTCCAGTACAGCGGTACGTGCCCTGAGGTGATATGCAAAAATTGATACTTTAATCCAGTAGTTATTACAGACTTAGAAAACAAACTAGAGGAGCCAGGTAAGTGTTAAAATGATGTTTTTATGTATATTTTTGAGGTATAAAGTTGTTTTTTTATATAGATTTGAAAAAATAATTTCCAGGCTTGCCCCCTTAACTCAATACAACATCTGCAAACAAATATCAAACTCGTGGAAAGTTTTCAAATGATAATAAACAAGAGATGCGAAAAGAACGGACGATCGACCTTGATTCATGCACAACACATGTTTTCCTCAATGACAATATAAACCTGCATATACGACGTAGATATCAGTTTTTTGCGCAAAGAAAACGTTTGTCTTATGATTCATAAAAATTTGTTTCCCTGCTTATTTACATCTCGAAACCCGCCGAACCCGGAACCCACCTAATAAAAACACGTATCTCTACCTCTCTCATTCTCTCCGCAACTTATATTTTTACGCGGAAACCCTCGCCGAGGGCGCAAACAGCGCAAATTGCCGGACGCTACACATTCCTCTCCCTCATTCTTAAAATTACATCATTACACAAGCGCGCGGAGCAGCAGCAGCAGCAGCAGCCAGACGCTCGCGCCGAAATTTCCTCGACCGCTAATTATCCCGAAATTTTTACATCGTGTGCAGAAAAATCCTTATACGTAGACCTTCCGACGCAAGGGTATTTACAGCTTTATAATTGGGCACCTGTAAACAGTGTACAGAGAGTGAGTAGCCGCGGGCCGTTGCACGTTAGGAAAAACTGCTGCCGCCGACGTTTGTTCTCGCCGGTCTGGAGTTCTCATCTTGACGGCAAAAAAAACAACCCGTTTTTTAGTGTTTTTGTCGGGGGCTTTGGGGGGTTGGTATTGGATTTATTAGGGGCAAGTCGAGTGGAAGATACTAATTAGGGAGAGAATTCATTGTAAGGAGATTGGCGGAAAGAAGGATAGTGTTTGATCTATAGGGTAGAGGCTGAAAATAGCTACAATTATAGATGCAGACTTTAATATTCCGTCAAGTGAACGATTGGATTGGAAATTGAGTATAATAGACGATCGAGTTTTCATAATTAAAGCGTAGTACTTTAGTGCTTTAGTCGAGTTGAAAATTATCTTAATCCATGCGTTGATGACAAAATATTATACATACACGTATACTTGAATAAATTTTAGAGATAAAAAATCGGGTTGGTGACCAACAATTGACATCATACTAAAACACAACGTCACACTTGCTAAACTACACAACAACCTTTAAAACCCCCCCAGTTTATCACATTACGCATACGTCAATACGCACGCGGCCCTCGCCCTTATTAAACTTATCCTCGTAAAAATCAGCGCGTCCCGACCTCTCTCTACCAATTCGCCGATAAAGCCTCTCTCCCTATACTCACACACACATACACATATATTATACGTGTATCGAACATCTCGCAGATGGAAAACGCGCACGCGAGTAATATATCGAAGGAGGACTTGTCTCGTAAAGTATCGAGCCATTTGTCACGGCAGTTTGTGACGAGGAAAAAAGGCGAAAGGTGAGTGGGAGGGGGAGGTATAATCCGTATCGAGACAGACGAAGAAAGGAGGAGGTATATAGGGAGGCAGACGTGTATATGTTAAGCGCGAGTTATTATGCATATACGCGAGTGAGGGATGGATGGGGGATGATAAGATGTCTTGTTTAGTGCTTCTGCTTGATGGTTATTGGTTGAGAATGATTTTTTGAGGTTCGACAGGTAACGACTGACGAATAACTAAACAAATAATCTTTGAATGTTTGAATGATATAGGCTGATAAGAGACGATAGATGAACGATTTTCAAATGATCCGGATGATAGGAATTTTGTAAAGTAAAATATACAAATATATCCGTGTATCAATCAAACTATTAATTACTCGTTTATCCATCGAACTTCGCTTGCTTCAATATCAGCTTCTCTTTTCTTTTTCAATACGAATGAAATCCTCATACCTGGAGAGTATACTACATTATTATACACGAGCTTCGCAATTTTAACTTCGAACAATCGATTAACCATCGCCGTTTAAACACATTACTCTCTTATTTTCATCCCCATTTCCTTCCTCCTGCACATAAATACCTCCAGACACATCTGCATAATACCGATATCAATTCATCAATACGGCAAAAAGAAGAGCCAAGAAGCTCTCTCCCTCCCTCTCTAGTCTCTCAGCGAAAATCCCAAACAGGTATAAAAGTCACGCGTATACACAGAGACGTCACGGAGATTATGTATCCCCGAAGGATCGGCGCCCGCGCGCTTATATATGGTATCTGTTTCGAGCATCCGTTATCTCTCGATACGCGCTCCTCGCTCTCGGGCTGCTCATCCTCCCCTCTACTTCGTCGATTGAGCGGATGTGTGTACAGCTTTTCCGCGTTTACGCGCGCCGATATCGGTGTTTGGCTCTCTCTCTCTCTCTCTCTCTCTCGTTCTTTCGTTCTTTCTTTCTACCTCATTTCGCAGATGAGATTTATATGGGGCGAGATTTACGTGGAAATTATGTATGTGATGCGTGTACAAGAGTTTTGGGAGGATGTGTCGTTACTATTTTTAGTAATGAAATGAAAGGAGGGGGGGGGGGCAGGTATTGTCAGGAGAAGTACAATATGTGGAATTGTAAAAATTTCAAGTAGTTTTACTCAGAGTTAGGCACGGAATTACATTTTTGATAATATTTTTAACAACTAAAAAGATAACAATATTTTCCTTAAATCTGAATAATGACTTTCCTCTAAAGTATTGATTTTAGCGTTTCATAAATAAAGGCTAATAATAACTCCTTTCATGCCAAGAACTTCATAACGTTTCCATGAAAGTTACCATTCAAAGGTTACCTAAGTAGACTTCTACACAAACGGTAACAGTTTAATAGAATTTCTGTTGTTCTGCTCACAATGCAGAAGCTCAGTACTTATACAATAGTCACCTTAGTTACCCTTTCATCTGCCACAATCACCGATTTTATCGATTATCACCTACTCATTATCACCAAACCATTTACAACCAAACCTACCATCTCCTATGCTCCAAAACTGAACACCTTCAGCTCCCTCAAAAAGAGCGCATCAACCCACCACCACCACCATCCAAAAACTAAAAAAAGGCGCCGTCGTGTCTCGCGCTCCAGTTAGCCATCGCCGTCGTCGTCGACGTCGTAGTCAACGTCTCCCCGGGGACCGCTCGAGACGCGCGCCTTCTCGCATGCAATGACAGGAGAGGCGCGCGTGTTTGATTAAGAATACATGGCGAGGGCGCGAGTGAAAGGGAAACGGCGGCGGCGGTGGCGGCGGCCGAGTTGCATCGGCGACGCGGATGGTTTTCTAGGTAAAGGAGAAAAAGAGCGAGAGGATGGCAGGCTTTTGACGAGGCCCCAGTGAATGATGGATGAAGGGGGTGATTGGTTGATTAGGAGTCGTGTGGATGCAGTGGTATTCTGGCAAAGCGGTGGTTTTGAGATTTGCGCCCTTTGGTAGGCAGAGTTGGAGAATTTCGGTGTCGCGAGATGTAAGGTTATTTTATGGCTTGCGTTAGACGTAGAAGGAAAGGGCAGCATAGTTAGTTTTCTCGAGTACTAAATAAGTAGTTAATATCGGTTTTTTAACCTAGAACCATTTCCGTTAGAACTGATTTCAGACATACTGCCATAAGATAATTTATCATTCACAGGGTTATAGCAGTCATTATTGATTTACCAATTAACATTAAACTTCCGTTCACACGTTCATTCACCCTCTGTAAGAAAAATCCTGTAATCATTCAAAAACACTTCATTCACCATCCCACGTCTCGCCCTTAAACGTCTCGGCCGATAAACAAAACGTCCTCCGGCCCCTTCGACCCTTTGCGGCTTACGCGCGAAAGTGGCTTAGCTCTCGATTTTCCGGACTTTTCCCGACTGACCAATGGATTTCCGAGTGGATTGTCGCGTGAACGTGCGCGCGCGCGAAAGTAAGTCGAACGGCGCAGGGTAGAGGCACTTAGGGCCGGGTCAGGGTGTGGGTATAGGGCGAACATTTACTCTTTAAGTGGCAAGTTGACTTTTCTCGAAACACTTTTTATCGCCAACCTATACGGCATTCTGATTTATTCCATCGCAGCGTTCATCCTCGACGGTTGCGAAACAGATCCCAGCTTTAATATCTCCTTGGTAATCGAAAAAGTTACATTACCCCACGCGTCAACCCCATTTAAACGCAGGCGAAAAACATCAAAAAGCCTGTGGCCCTCACTCCTCCTCGTAAAAAGGGAGCGGGCGAGCCTACGGCCCTCCAATTGACCGGCAGTAATGAATAATGTCCACACACATCTGCTCGGGACGTCCCATCAGTAAAACTCTCTTTCTCTCTCTCTCTCTTTCTCTCCGGGTCCAATACAAACCGTACCGCTTGCGCATATATCGAATTATGGACTTCCGAATGGCCGGCGGCCGGCGCGCTAGCGTGATACATTTGGATATATTAAATTTTTTTTACGCCTCGCCGGATTTTCCTGCCCCTTTTCTTTCTTCCTCCACGTCCGCTTGCTCGCCTGTGCTTTATTTTTAGAGGGTGGGAGGAGGGATGGGGAGAATCGATATACGCACACACGCGCGCGCGCGCACACGTGGAGCGACAATTGGGGATATATATATTGCTTAAGAGAGGGATGCGGATACGCTTGAAGGGCAGTTTCACATGGGGATGGGAGATTTTGTGGATTAGAAACTCGGTTAGAATCGATTAGAACCTGTTTTAAGGATTTATCAAGTCACTACTAATTGTTTTGTATGGTGTGAGATTTTTTAACTGCTTTTTTTAAACTAATTCCCTCTTTCTTCGAACTACCTGAACCACACCTCGATTCTTCACCACGCATCCCAACAGCCATCGTCATCGACAGCAAGTCGCGTGTCCCACTACTAGGTCGTTTACCTTAGTAACTTCCTCCCGCCCTCCTCACTAACGATTCTCTCGCAAGATTGCCCAGCAGCCGCGCCGCAGCTTCGAATTCAAAAACTCCCATCTTCCTGTGTGAACCGCATTAATCCGCGCAGCGATATCGCGACGGACATCCCGCCGCTCTCTTATTTGCCCGGCTGAATTTTCCATCAAAAGAGCGGACGTGGCGCCCTCGAGCTACCAGACTCTCTGTACACGCCGCGCAAAGAAAACCATCGTCGTCGGCGGCGGCGGCTGGTCGACACCTTGCGCGTCCATTACGCAAAAGAGAGTGGACGCCGCGCGCGTCACGTGCGCGGAATGGAATGGAAAGAGGGAGAGTAAGAGCGATCCTTTGGAATGATGTGTCGAGGGGAGAGTGACAGTAAGAGAGAGAGAGAGAGACAGAGAGGAGAGCGTTTTGTCCTGTTTCGTTTTATGGCCGAGCATTTGTATATATGAGGGTGGGAGAACGAGGGTCGGGTGGGATGAGTTGTTAGGGATTTTTGGAGTTTTGGAAAAGTGGTGAGGGGTAGGACCTCTTGTTGGAGTTTGTTAAATCGTTATGATCAGTGAAAGGGCACTTTGGCTCAGAATTAACAATTCATACCTATCTAAGGAAAACCTTATTCGATGATATGAAATTCAATGTATAAACAGAAAAAACCACCCGCTTGTCCATTAAGATTTAAAAAAACTTCTGCCACCATCACACCTGTTTACTCCAAACTTCTCCACTCATACACCACGTGCGCTCGTCCACCGAAAATAATCGTCACACTTTAAAACCTAGCTCCCTCGCCCCTTCGATTCCTCGCTCGTCCGCTCGCTCACTCACACGAGCTGCTGCTGCCCTCGGCCATATCTCCCACCCTCTCCCTCTTCTCTCTCTCTCTCTTTCTCTCTCGAGGCACTCGACACGTTGGAGGGTCAAGCGCTTTTTGCGCTGCAGCGTCGCCGTCGACGTCGTCGTCGCTTTTTGCCGGCCGTCGCTCGCTCGCTCCGTCTGGACGTAACGAGGCCACTTTGCGTTGGCTGATCGGCGCGGGGATGAAGGTGTTAGTGTATCGTGTGCGAGAATGTGCTTTGTGAATTTTGTACTTTATTGAGTTGGGGAAGAATGTTTCAATATTGCATGGTACTTGGGTTATTGTGGTACAACTGATTCCGCTGAATTAGTATACTGAGGAATGAAAAATATTGTTGACTGTATACTTCTGCAACTCAAAAATCACCACGACATTAATAATCACCAACTCCCCCCTCATGCACCTACGGTCACCCAAAGCAAAACGGCGGACCCGCAAAAAAAACGACGAAAACGTTATACGTGCGCGCGATAACGTCGCGGCGATTACTCTTCCCTCGAGAGACAGCGCTGCCGCGGCGATGAAAAATCGCGCCCCGCGAGCTGACCCTCATTAACGCATAATATACGCTAATCGCCGCCAGCGCCGACCGGTAAATCTCGATTTCAGAGCGCTGGAGGGAGGTGCTGATGGAAGTGAAGGAAGGTAATTTAGGTGGTTGTTGGGTTTAGAAGTTTTTGGAACATTTCATAGGATTGACTTTTTTAAGGAGAGATTGATATTAGCAGTTTTTTTAATTTTAAGAACGGAGAATGTTACAAATTTTCAACTTTATGAAGTTATCTTATGTTATTTGTCAGTACATATTGCAAACATGTAGAATCGTGTGCTTTCTAAGATTTTTTTTTTTAGTAGTCAT
>JAPYZP010001618.1:0-17899 GCA_030522985.1 Torymus sinensis | reverse complement strand
TATTTTTTATTAATCAATGAGATTAATTATAATATGAAAATTTTCAGGGAATAACGCTCAAAATGAACGAAGACGGAAAATGTATTGTTGCGAGAATCATGCACGGTGGAATGATTCATAGACAAGCTACTTTACATGTCGGTGATGAAATTAGGGAAATCAACGGAATTGCAGTAGCTAATCAGTCAGTAAACGCCTTACAGAAGATTCTTGTAAGTACTCCCATTCAACTTGATTGTATCACTGTAATCTTGACTTTTGCATGTGAAATGCACTTAAATATATAAGTATAAAGGAATTATAATTTTCAACACGTCCTTTATATACAGATAATATTCTTTACTGTATTTTCCAATACCTAAAATGTGAAGATTATATAGTCACCAAGTACATGGTAACCGAGTGAAATTAGTATAATCTGCCGTGTACGTGCCTTAATTCATGTCGAAAAGATTAAACGATCGATGCGTTTACAAACTACGGTTGAATCGCTCGTGGCATGCCATCGCTGACAGTGTTAAAGCTTTACATGGAATTATTGATCGTTGTAATAAATATTCATTAAAAAATAACTATCAGGCAAAATTGACTGCAAAAAAACTTGTTAAAAATAAATTTGACGGATAAAATGTATAAATCGAGCGTTGCAATATATGTGATTCGGCGTGAAATCGATTGAGCACACAAAATAACGCAATGATTTCTTCTGTGTTACAGCGAGAAGCTCGTGGATCAGTAACATTCAAGATAGTACCGTCATATAGGAGCGCACCACCTCCCTGCGAGGTACAAGTAAGCCCCAAAAACCAAACCTACTCCCAATCTCACACCACAACCACCATCACCACCACCGCCACTACTACTATCACCACCAATATCACAACTGCAACCGCATCCACCTCTGTAACAACAGCCCCTAGTGCTGCGGGCAATTCGAAATCGGTGAAAACTCAGACCCCCAAAGATCTAAAGTCGCAAAAGACGCAGAAGGCGCCGAAGCTGAAAATCGGCAGTTCCTCGTCCAACGAGAACACGCCCCGGCGCCGTCTCAATCCGCTCTCTGTCCTACGCTCGCGAAAGTCAAAAAGCTAGACGCGCTGCGATTCTCTCTATCGCTCTTGCGCTCGCTTTCTCGACTTACTAGCTAGTAATTTACCTTTTACAAGTTGCTCTACGGTATTAGAAAGGTTTTGAATTAATTAGTCGACAGCTTTGACGAACTTTGATCGACTATGTAGCTTCATTCTGAAAACGCCTTGACATTGTTAAATTTTCAGATATCAAATTGGCTAAGTTTTTGATGGACTCGGCCGAGTTTGCTTTGAGATAATTAAGACTTTTAGTAAATGAATACGTTACCCCAGATACATAGAATTATTTACTGAATTATTCCTTGTAACATATATACCAAAGCTTACGACTAGGGCCTACACTGCTGCATACGCAGATGCAGTAGCTGTGCCTAAGACAATTTTAGAGATATATTTAAACAAATTTTTCGCATGTGTAGAGTTAGGTATACATATACATATTCGTTGTTGATAATACTCATGATCTAGTCATTGACAAAAAAACCTGTAGATAGCTTGTTAAAAGGATGAATTATATTACAAAGGCATTACGAATTTTTACCTCTCTGATACTACTGCTTTAATTTATTGACGCGTGGGAGCGGATTTTTTTTACAAAAGAAAGACGGACGTGTTTGCAGTTCAAGGATGAAAAAGATATATAACCAATGTGTACATGCTACGTTTTTCCTAATTATCACTATACGTACGTGCATTGCCCGCGGAATTCATTAGTATTTTTCTCTGTGT
This sequence comes from Torymus sinensis, assembly GCA_030522985.1. Taxonomy (NCBI): domain Eukaryota; kingdom Metazoa; phylum Arthropoda; class Insecta; order Hymenoptera; family Torymidae; genus Torymus; species Torymus sinensis. Next base: position 16,079 of record JAPYZP010001618.1, on the reverse strand, counting down.
ACTCGAGCGGTATTCAACTCGCTTGCAAATTGTTGAGACTTCATGGACTAAGATATAGTTCAGGGTTCCTCAACTTTTTTTTTCACAAAGTATACTTAACTTACTGGCTCGAGGGTTTCTAGTCATGGGAAATAAACGTAACTCTTGTTACGAGATTCTAAGTGGGTCAGTTGAGTTTTAATTAAAAGACAGATTTTAAACGAACTCCAATCTTTATTTGCGATATTGAAATTAAAATCCTCAAACGCGCATTCTTTTTGTTTGTGAAGATGGAAGATAAAGATAAAGTTTTGGTATCGCAAAATGACGTGTAATAAAGTTACTCATCATGCAAACGGCAAAGTAGCAAAGTTTGTCAGTTGCCAATATTTGCCCAGAAAACAAATTTCTCTTAAAAATGTGTGTGGTTTAAATGTTTCTATATTATTGTTGAATAATAATTGATGTTTATTAAATTAATTGTGTATAAGTTAACTTTTAAATTAATTTTCTTAAATAGTAAAATATATCCAATGAACATAATTCTAATCTATTTGGTTTTTAAAATATCTTCTAATTTTGAATCGCTGCTCCTTGATTGACGTTGATAAATGCACTAGCACACATCCAAAACACTTTCATCCGATTCTCATAATCCTCACAGAATTTACCTATATATACAGTTGATACCATCACATCGTTTAAGACGAGCCTATATATGTATATATATATAGAACGTTGCTTCAATTGTACAATGTACGAAGAGAGTGCATGGTATAACAAGTTTTCTTCCTTTTCTTAGGATTACGTAAAAAGCACGCCTCTGCTCGTTGATTGTCTGTTTCTTACATTAAATATACCGTGATAATTTACTGAAACTGCACGGGGAAGAAAATTTAAATCCTTTTTAAGTTTTATGGTAATTTGTCGAAGTTCAATTATCACTTGAACTGTGAATCATCATTTTTTCCCGTTCGGTTTTACGTAAATAATTCGTGGTACGATTAAAAAAAAAAAAAAAAAAAGGAATCCAGCGTAACCTGAAGTTTTCTAGTGAGGATTTAACTGACTTGTATTAGATCGTGACTTAACTGTGTAAGAGGCTGTGCCAAACTTGACTAATGTAACAAACGCATTGATTTTTACGATAAATTATTTATTATACTTTAAATTACTTTTTTTTCTATTAAAAATTATTTATAACACTACTTGGATTTCAATAGAACAAAAAGCCAAGCTTTTGTTACATTTATGTTAAGACCCTCGCCTGCATGACCGGTAAAATATCTTGAATCTAATTTTGCTTTTTGTCGTTTGCTATTGTGCATCTTAATAGACTTATGTTAAAAACTTATTAAATTCGCATTCAGCTAAATTATTCACATAATGTTACACTGTTATAAAAATAATGTAATGTGTCGGAATTATTAATTATTCATTGTAATGCACTTATAAATTTGCTTATAAAAATATGTTTGATTTTGTGAAAATTGTATCATACACCGATTTTTATTTTGATCAAATTTAATTTTTTGAGCTATACAATTTTTGCAGTTGTATTTGTGTATTTAAACATATTGTTTGACTTTCTTCTAAATTTATTTTATTTAAAATATCACGTATACAAATAATAAAAAAAAATGAAATTTTAAAATATTTTATATTTTATAACACTTTTTTTTTTAAAAAGGAGCTTAGGAAAAGTCTATAGAATCCCCCAACTATAAAGCTTAGTAATATTTTAGTTTACTTAGAAACTTCAATATATCGTAGTAATATCAAAGTGATACATTACAATATTGTTTTAATGTGTGCTATATATGTGAAAGTCTAATAACTTCTTAAGAATTCAATAATATTCAATAACCCATGCAGTTGAGGGTACAATTATTTTTTCGTTTTCAATTTTAGTTTATTTATAAGGAAACAGGGTAGAAAAAGTACATAATCTGTAGTATTGATTCCCACTGTTCACTTAAATACTAGAAAAGTTTTCAGGCATATTTTATTATTCTAGTCAAAAGCCATCATATATTAATGTATTAAAAATGGCGAGATTATGAACTAAATACGTATTAAACAGTTATTTATATTTACTTGTAAATATATATGCAATATATATCTTTAAGGTAATACTAAGTTTTATGTGATTCTTGTTATTGTCTCCCGAAATATCTCATGCGAATAAGGAGACACACATGTAGCTCCAAAGAACAGAAAAATAATATTTAATATACATTATGATGTAAAATGTTTATATAGTTGTGCATCACTGAGAAATATGTGAATGTTATAAAGATAACATAAATTAACTGTAATAATGCTTACATTATTAATTACTAAAATTTTATCTAATCATTGTAAGTCAGCTAAACATTATATGCGATGCTGCTTATCTCTTTTTATTAAAAAAAAGTTACTATCATTCACGGTAAGATTTATTTATTATTGTAAAAATATGTCTTAACAAATCGTGAAAATTTCGAGACTGTATGGCTATAAGATAAGACTGTAGTGAACTAACGCAGTATATTAGGTTTTATAATAAAATTCAATCAAATTATTTGCATTTGCAAGTATGAAATGAATTTTAACAGTGCTACTAAAACAATCTTTTATAATAGCGACATTACGATAACAATATTGTTTGTGTTTTTGCTATGTTTGTAATACAAGATAAGCAACGATAATGTATGTCGTCTTAAAAATAAGCGAAATGGAAGCCTTAAATTTAGTTTTCAATTATTTTTATTACATTGTCAATGGCATTATTAGATCGCGAGCGAAATATAGCAGTGTTACTGCGATTACGTATTGTATGAAGATAAAATAAAGCATGAGCTGCTGGAAAATACTTTGTCAAAACGTATCGCCTACAACTAACCCTTTCTTATGCAATAATAATAGTACTAATTGATATGTTAAAATTCACTAGTGAAATCACAAGATAGTTATGAATTTTCTCCTGAGTAAACGTATTCACATTTAGTACCTGTTACCGTCATCACATTGTTCTCTATAATTTGTCCTGCACGGTTATGGCTGTGCATGAAATAAACAAATAATAAATACAGATTAAAAGAAATTTTTAGATTCGTCACTCACTAATAAGTTCTAAACTTGGATAAAGTGAATTTAAGTAGGCATTTAATAGCCTTTTAGGGATTCATAATATCTCAGCAAACAAAACTTTCAGAATTAATTATTATTATTATTATTATTAAAATTATTAATATTTTTATGTGATTCTTTTCTTATACGTTTGTGCATATAAATTTAATTTATTCCCTCTTTTAACATCAACTCCATTTCTTATCCTTGATTCACCTCCATCTCCATCAAGGTCTCCCTCAATCGTATTGTTGCAGTATGCCGGGATAAATTGGGTAATGTTATGTTTCTGTGTTTCTAATTCTTATTTTTCTCCCTCATTATAATCATCGCACAATCATCGCGATATTCACGACTGTTGTAAAGTCGTCGTGACGATACGTGCTTTCGAGAGTCAAGAGACAAGAGACACGGCCTATCTCGGAAACTTTGATCAAAAGCACACGTTTCGTCGCATGACAAAGAATGCAACAGGACGTGCGACAATAGCAGCAGTCAGTCCACCAGACGAGTTGTCAATAGCGTAACTGTTACTAACTGTGTAGAAAATTGTCTCACCATTTCCTATCACCCTTACCAATATTCACGTTGTATATCATGTTAAATATTGTCAAAATTGTTGATAAACTCAGCGTCTAACTCGTAAATTTATGTTTTTTGAATTTTCTAATACTAAAAGATATGAAATTCAAAGTTTCCATAATTTAAAGCTGTTTTTTACAAAGCAGCTGTATTATAACAATTAAGTCATGTGAATTCAATAGAAACTTTAAATTTCGAATAATTTTTTAACAAATGTAATTATAATATTCGTTTCCGTTCTTTTAATGGCCCTTAAAACTTGTAGATCGTATTGTCCAGTGCACGCTGATCCTTCAAATTTCATTAATATTTTCTCACAAATTTTAAAAATTAAATTTTCTCACGATTTTCTATAAAATTACTTGAGTAAAATCCTTATGTATAATAACAAACCGATATGATTTGTTAATTTGTAAAATTAAAATGTCCTATGTTGTATTTACTATGTTAAGCCAGGTGTGGATTGGCTCATTTTTGTTGAATATGTATAAATTGGTTATTGTGACGTAAAAAATAAATATGCATGAAATCGTGCGTGGTGAAATTATTAATGGTAATATGAATGTGCTAAATGTGTTCCAGTCTGCTTTTGCTAAAATGATGACCCAGTTCGATATAATTTCGGACCCTAAACTGTAATTTTGATGTTGTAAAAGTGTGGAATATTAAAACAGTTGAGCATCCGAAATTACGCTTCACTGGTGTTTTATTTTGGTGCAAGGTAAATGATTATAGCACAGTAATACGCAACATTCTAGGAATATGAAGAATAATAATGAGGTGGAAAAAGTTGGTAAAAGTAAGATAGCGTTAAGCCAAAGCACAATAGTTTTTGCATTTGATACCATAGCGTTGCACTTCAGTACGATCAATTATGCATCATAAAGATCGGGAATCGAGACAAAGCTGTAATTATTAGACAAATTGTAAGATTAGTTATTTGATTTTTCTCACATTAGCGTTGCCTTTGCATGCGTCCCGGAACGCGCAGCAAGCTACAAAGACATTTGAAATGGTGAAAAAGCGTGACGAATGAACGCTAATACTGAATTGACGTAATTATATTGTGCGCCGAGATTGAGCCCACAATTGTTCCATTCTTTTTTTTATCTAAAAGCATCTAAACGAATTAATAATCGTTTTCCTTTTTTCTGTTTCTTCAACACTCTAGTTGTTCAGGATTAAGCCTCTGCCAGTGTTAGTAAGTACCACCACTTGATCTGGTGTGATTGGACTGCTGTAGTTAGAAAGCTATGCGTTTTCTCTTTATCCTTATTTTCCTTGTAACAATTGTTTTTACACGTTCAACTGACCGGCAAGTTAGGCTATATATCATCAAAACATAGCAATTTGACAAATCATTCAAGATATGAAAACATGCTCTTGTCCATAAAACTAGGTTCCTTCATCATATCACTTTTAAATCCAGATATCCTCTTTGTCACACTGCTATTCTAGTCCGTCACTCTCCGACCTCTCCTTATGTTTTGATTAGATTTCTTTAATTTTTTATTTGCCACATTTTTCTTCAAATTTTGGTTGATACGATCAATGGCATGTGCCTTGTTTGTCTACGTAATTGTTTTTGTCAGTCTTGTTAATAGTTATGGTACATTAATGTTATGACTACTCGTCATTATGCGAATGATTATTGATACATTCAGCATTTATCATTTAACAATCTTCAGCTTCTTATTTGCGAAAGAATGACAATATATTCGTGTGTTTACGTTTTACCCTACATTTTTCGAAAATAGTTTTAGCAGCACATGCAACATAGATTACATTCATTACACTTTCACATATAAGTACTCATTCAAAATACACAGTTCGATAATGTACTAGTAACATTACATGACGATGAATGAAAGAAAAAAAACTTGAAAAACAAAGTGCATAAATTTGTAAATTTTTATTTCATCCACAAATGATCGTAATAAATGTTACTGGTAAAAATCGAGAGACAAGACATAGACATGCTCCCATTCTGTCAATCATCTTCGAAGCTGTCTTTTGTAAATAAACAACGCTATGTTCGCTATGTAAATGTCTCAAACGAAAGCCCGTATAGTTTGTACAAGAACTAAAGCGACCCGTTATGCTTGCAGATTTTCGTACGTGCGCAATTCGACTACGATCCGTTGGAGGACGATCTTATACCGTGCGCACAGGCCGGAATATCATTCAGAATCGGCGACATTTTGCAAATCATTAGCAAAGATGATCACCACTGGTGGCAGGCGCGAAAAGATCAGGCGGGCGGCTCCGCGGGCCTCATACCGTCCCCAGAGCTGCAGGAGTGGCGAATCGCCTGCATGGCGATGGAGAAGAATAAACAGGAACAAGGTAAATTTCACTTATCTCCCGAGTGCACTGATTGAAAAGTGCGCTCAGTGTAAATATATAACAGTAGTTCTACATAGCCGTAATTGTGTGACGTGCGATATCAACGAGATTGACAAATCTGTTCCAGCAGATCGCACAGAAAAATATCGTTTTCATGCCTTCAATGAGAATCAGATTCTAGTTTATTTCGTTCGTTTACTATTTCTACTGTTTAAAAAATATGTTATCGTCGTCTCGTCAAGTCTATTATATATCGATATTGTGTGTTCATATGCAATAGTATATACCTGTGTAAGATTCGATATTTATATGTCGTTTGACTATAAAATGAATGCGCTCATTTATCATTTGTGTAAAATATATCGCTATCAATTGTACATACATTAAGTGTTTGCTGTATGAAATTTTCTTTTCCCGTGACGCATGCTTCTTGTCGTATTAGACCGGTCGGTATCATGAATCTGTGACCAATCATAACTGTTCTTCCCCTTTTCTAAGTCATTATTACATTATATATGCAAATTGTTCATAATTTCGGCAATTTCGTTATTTTAAAAGAAAAGAATTATAAGAAATTTGCATTTTTTCCATTATTATAAGAGCATAATACAGTCATGTCAAAAACTTTTACTATATATGATTATCAATGCAATTTTATGCCACGCACTTCATGTATATAAGTATATAAGGACATCTCAAGCGGTAACAAAGAGAGATAGAATAGAACAAAGAAATGGTAGTTGTCGAGTTAATGAGTGATGATAGCGCGAATAAAGTTTACGCATAGGAGAATATTAGCTGCAGTTACGTGATATTATTGTATGTTGTGCCGGGCTGTAGACGCTGAAGGAGAGGGAGGCTGCTCGTCTCACACTGAAGGATGTGACGGCTCGACAGGTACGATATATCTGCCTGCAGCTGTAGAGAAACTACAATTCATGTAGAGTATATACGTATACGAGTATTACAGTAGCAGCATGATAAATAAAAACAGAATATATATATATTTACGACACTTATTGATACATTTTATTGAATATAACGAATTTAGTAGCGGAAATCATTCTTGCACTAAATATTTTTTAATGCAATTTATTAATAACTGAGTTCAGGATTGTTGCATATAGGTCGATAGATATTTTTATAAATTTAATACGTGCGATGAAATTATTAAAAAATATTTTATTAATATTAACATGATACGTAGAAGCATGGATAGTTTTAATTTCACTGTTTTCTACTCTAATACACCGAATTATGTTTACATATCTAAAAATTGATTGATTATATTTTATTACAGCTTTCCATTAGTAGATAGGCTTTCAAAATGTATAAAAGCTCGAATGTTTATTACCTCCATTTCCATAGTATGCTTAATATGAGATATTTTTATATTGTTATTGATGCTATTACACAATAACCAGCCAATTACATAAACATATGTCGATATTTTTTTAACAAAATGCATTTAAAGCATGAGAAAATAAGAAAGATTCTTGTATTTTAGAAAACATCACATATAATTTTTTTTTATTATTTTATCAAGAAATGTTTAGCTTTTATATAAAAAGTTATGCATCTGTAATAAAAAAAGACGAGCACTCATTTTAACGACAGTGACCCAAAAACCATTGCATGTTAGTGAATCCATCATTGATTTCATTATCGACCATTTCGGAATCTTTTTGATATTGGTGGTAAATCCTAAAAAGCACATGTAAAAAGGGATATTCCATGTTATTCAATTTTTTATAGTTCACGCGAACTATATCGATCAGCCCAACTGTGCACGTTGTGACCTGCTGGAACCATAGATGCTGTATAAAATTACATTTACGTATTTTTTAGTGCAGGAAAGCTTTTACCTTTTAGAGACTACAAAAAAAAAAAACAATTTAATATTTCTTATGATTATAGGGTTTTTGATAAACTTAATTTAGTGATTATCAATGCTTATAATAATCTAACTAAAAAACTTGTTATAAAAATTTTGTTTTGACACATTTTATTAAAATTTATAAAATAATATAAAAATTTACAGTAGACACGATAATATTTATATTGAGTAGCTTGTAGCTGATAAAGCCACGTGGACTTGTACTCGTAGAGGCTTTGAGGTACAGCCACTTTTTTCAGTAAAACTAGCCAACACAATGTTATAAATAACAATAATTTTTCAGATTTGATTATAATTATTTGTGAAGCGTAGAAGACTTTCTTTTATGCTAATTTATTTTTAATTTCAGTTAATTGCTCAATTTTCGGCCGAAAGAAGAAACAATACAAGGATAAATATCTTGCAAAGCATAATGCTGTATTCGACCAATTAGACTTGGTCACATACGAGGAGGTTGTCAAGCTTCCTTGTGAGTTGCATTTTAATATGTAAAATATAATCTTCTTAATGTCGGTGTACATTTAACGAGTACTTCGTAATTCCAGATTCTGCCTTTCAACGGAAAACTTTGGTGCTACTTGGAGCTCATGGTGTCGGACGAAGGCATATAAAAAATACAATCATTGCCAAGCACCCCGACAAATATGCTTATCCTATTCCACGTAAGTCATTTTACACTTATGACTAAGCCCTGTCATTATATGATTAACCGTAATAACGTTTAATCCGCTTTGTGTTTGCAGATACAACGAGACCGCCGCGTAACGACGAAGAAAACGGAAGAAATTATTACTTTGTTTCTCACGAAGAGATGATGGCGGACATTGCTGCTAATGAATACCTTGAATATGGTTAGTTTACAATTTTAAAGATTCACCGACTGCTGAAGTGCGAACAAAAAAATTAATTTTTTCTATTGTGTCATGCTTCCAGGAACCCACGAGGATGCCATGTACGGAACGAAGATAGAAACAATCAGGAAGATTCTCGAAGAGGGCAGACTGGCGATTTTGGATATCGAACCGCATTCTCTCAAGGTCCTCCGCACAGCTGAGTTTGCCCCTTACGTTGTATTCATAGCTGCTCCAGCGCTGCAAAATCTTGCCGACGTAAGCTTATTATTCTGTTTGTTTGTTTAGAAAGAAATTGTAATCGATGCAGTAGAAACGTATTAACGCGTGATTAATAAATATTTCAGTACGACGGAAGCTTGGAGCGCCTGGCCAAGGAGTCGGACATGCTGAAACAGGCGTACGGCCACTTCTTCGACCTGACGATTGTGAACAATGACATCGACGAAACAATCGCCCAACTGGAGGACGCCATCGAACGGTTTCACACGACACCACAATGGGTTCCGGTCTCCTGGGTCTACTGACAGCGGAATTCCCCGACCCGCACGGTCTACACGTCAGATTGTAATGGATCTTCTAGGGGAAAATAGTCATTTGAAACCAATAACCGATAAATTAATTTAACGAGAGAAAAAAATGATGATAAAGCGAAAGTGGAAGGAACGGAGTTCTATATATAAGAAAAAAGAAGAATCACGTGGAGAAGAGTTAGTGAATAACATAAAAAAAGAGCAATTGATATAATACAGATCTTATATATTACACTAGACCAATCAAATATAAATATTGCCGAAGAGCGGCAACGACGATGAACGATTATGAGTGATTGTGGCTGCGTGTTCATAAACAAAAGAAAACAAAAAATAAGTTATTATTATATACTCAACGATCGAACATTCAGTGTGTCTGTGCAACGCCAAAAACCTTGTGATTTGCATTATTGCGGTTTTGCATTCATTGCGAATCACCAAAGGGAATCTCGCTCTCGATGTGAAGGAAGGAACACAGAGAAGGGTTGGCACGATTCTTCTTGGATCTTCTCCGCGTTTTCGTCGGAGTTCCCTAATTATAACGTATACAATACACCGGATCGATTTTTTCGGAACACCGTTAGTCAAAGCTGTATATTTCTTCGCGCTTTATAAGAAAAAAAAATTAAAATTAATGAAAAACTTCTTCTAGTTATATAAATACAAGGATAACGTACTCATTCTTTAGGTTGGAACGACGATCTCATAAGTTCGTTGCTTCGTTATGGTACAGAGCAACTCCCGAATGTATATGTATAGTAAAGACGAAGGATCAAAACGAATTATTAAATTACGACTACTGTTCCGCGTTACGTCTCTTAAATCTACTATATTTGTAACGCATAAGTTACTCCTTTACCACAAAAGTTAAGATCTTACTGCAATAAAGAAGAAAAAAAACACCGTTGTCTGTCGTTGTACGAATTTGAACAAACTAGACGACAGACGGTAAATATTCTATAATTTTAGAAGTGTAGGAATTTACCTATTTAGATAAAAATTTCGTAGCACTTCGATACACATTTACAAATACACAACCATTTATATGTAAAGTTTAAATTTCACAAATTCTACTAACATTGAACTACTGGTCGTTTCTTCATTTTCATTCGTTTTCTTCTATATAGTATACAGAACTGAATCATTAAGTATCCATTATACAAATTAATTTTTAGTACTTAAATTTTGAGCTGCTACATTTAATAAGCATTTACTTATATCGAAATAGCATTTATTTTATTAATTTTTCTTATCGTCTTTTTTATTCTACTATTAAAATTGTTTTATAGATTAAAAGTATTAAACATTTTTAGCTTAATTTTTTTATTAAAGATTGTTACGCACCATTTTGTACAGAGTGAAGACCATTTATGAGTATTTAAGACTTTTTTACATTAGCCAAATCTTTCTATTTTATATTAAATTCAAGAAGATACTTAAGTCAATAGCAACCAAAAATTTATCTTGCAATCCAAAATATTATAATGCGAGATCTAAACGCACACCGACTGATTGATTTAAATAAACACGACATAACAATTACTTTACGACAGAATCAGGCATGTTTAAAAAAATTTATTACTTGCAAACTTAAAATTACATAAACGTATGACGACAATTAAAAATGCTGTTTAGTAGGACCTTTGTAAGGGTACGTGAATAGTTAGATAATTTACAAGTTATATATAATTAGAGCAATTATAAATATATGATGGAAAACAGAGTCAGAAAGTAATTGAGGATTAATAATAATAAAATAAAAAGAGCGACAAGGCAAAAGGCAGAAAAAACGACAATGTTTATCCTTGACGGGCATAAAATGATTCATCGATAATATGTTATAAATTTTTTCATTTCCATTGGTTCACTATATTTGAAAATACTAAAATCCTTAGAGACCGTAGATGAAAAGTTGCGAATTTCGAACCCATTATGGAGTGTCAGACTGAGTGCGTAATAGATGTGCGGGCGCAGTTGTAACAATCGGACGAAAAATTATAAGTTGGGACCACACACACAGAACCTCTGTTTGGGTGTGGTTTTTTTTTCAACGACAATTACTAAGGAACTTTTTAATTTGTAATGTACGTTGATTGCATTGTTTTTCAAATTAAGAGTGTTGCGTATCGTGCGTCGTTATATCTTCTTATTGTAAGTACGTTGTTCAGTTTGTTATCGAATATGTTGTCTTGCACGAAAGAAGCATCGCAATTCGATTCTTATTACGGTATCTTACTAGTGAAATTGTGTTAAGTGAATTATTGTAAAATGAAATTTATAAACAGAGAAATTAATGTTTATCTAAAGGTAATTATTTCGGTAGCGCGCGGTATGAGGAGGAATGCGCGCTCGGTGAATCCGGACTTTTTGAATCGTTGAACGATTAGAGTAATCGGAAAGCAAAGTGTGCGCGACATACGAAGCCCGTCGGTATGTTAGATGTGTATGCAAGACGAATTGTGTGAATAACGCCTTGTGCATAATAAATGACAATTCATCAACTGCTGAGTGATTTTATAATATTTTTCTTATAAGTTATAGCTGCCATATCCAATGATAAAAAAAAATGAAAAATCAATTAAGCGTGCATTGAGTAAAGATAAGATTGAATGTAATAAAATAAACAATTGTATGATTACGATAATGAATCGCAAAAGAGGTGATGAATGATTGAGATCGCGTGCGCAACGACATCCTTCGTTCTGTCGGGAGTATGCGTTTGTGAAACTGATTAAGGTGACATGCGAAATGGCGACGGGTCTAAAAAAACAATAAACAATTCATTATGATTATGTGATTATAAATGAGAGAAACAGACGAAGAGTATTATAAAGACGTTGTTAATTGAATTAATAAAACTAGCCCAAATTAAGTGACCCTATCTTTTATTTCATTGGCCCTTATTCTCGGCCGTTCCTGATCTATAAAAGGAATCCACATTGACAAGTTTCTATTTTGGTCATTTTTTAAATTTAAATAAATTTAAAGTTAACTATTTTTTATAATGTATTTTAAGGAGATGCCAAAGTTTGTATTCAATTATGTATTTAGTTAGTTTTGTATTTTGTCATCGTTTTTTCCAGAAATTAATATGCTATCAGAATCATAAATGAAATACTAAATTTAAATTAGAATATAACAAAAAATATGATCTGAAAATATAATATTCGGCTTCCTTTCAAGGTGACTTGGCCAACTTAGGCATGTCTATACTGCTTTATTTAATAATTAACGACGTTAACCTCCGTTTGGTTGTTGTTGTTTGCAAGTTTGGAATAATGTTATTCCATTCCATATTAAATGGAGGTTGACGATTACAATAATAAAGCAGTATAGATTATCTAAAATCAATATTTTAATGTAGAGTCTTATAGTAACTTCGTGATTGTTATCGTCGATAGTTAATAAATGTTTCAATATAAAAGTTAGATAGATTATTCTGGAATAACTCTATATTTTAAGTTTAAAACGTATAAAACTTTATTATAAAAAAAAAACTATAATCAAACTTTATTTAAAACTAATTTAAAACTATATATAAACTTTATATAAAACTGTATTCTTTCAAAAAATCTGTCCATTGCCAGTCAAATACGAGATAATATGTTCATAATTCTATATAAAATGTTATTCCTATATATTTCCAACTTGAGGAAACATTATCCTTTTTTTTAATATCGAAAGAATCTTAACGAGTATAAGTATTATTTTCACAAAATTATAAATATAATCTTAAAAAATAAAAGACCTTTCATAAGAAGTCACCTTTAATATCGGAAAATAACTTTTGTACTAAGGTAACTTGGGGTACTTCAGCTATCTTAATTAAGCGGAATATTTTCTCCTCCTGTAAATGCTTTGGGTAAAAATTGTGAGAAAGGCTTTAAAGTATACTATATATATACTACCAAGAAAAAAATTAGGAACGTCCCAAATGTAATATTGGCTTTGTAGGGAGCAAAAGCGTAAAATGTGCGTTTTGGCCAAATTCGCTGACACCTTACCTAATTCGGCCAATATTGAAAAAATAGTACAAGAAAATTCAGTCGCTCTAAAAATTAATAAAATTTATGTTTTTAAATAATATAAAAAACTTTATTTAACTTATTAACTCATATGAATAATTCTAAATCGTATAAAGGAAATAAAGGAATTTATTTTACATTATAATGCATTCTATATAAATGATTTTGGAATTCTATATGGGAGTTTTCCGTAAATTACACAAAAAATTCGTTTTGATAAATGAAATTGATTATTTCTAATCATATTTTTAGTTTCTTCTCACAAAAGGGACACCTTAATGACTTCGTGAAACCAATACAAATTTCACACCTTCTCATATTTGTTGGATCATATCTTCTTTACAGATTGGCGGAATTAGGTGAATTATTCTTTTGCTTTTATAAATTACAAAAAAATTATTTTTAATATTATTTCCATACTAAATTCAAGGAAAAACCTCACCTTTCTGGCCATATCACTTTTAATTGGATTTTTTAGCTTATATTTCGACTGTAAATAAAATACTTGCTTTTTTAGTTTATAAGATGCTCGACTCGCTGAAATTTCATATTAGAAACTTATATAAAATGTAGTGATCATTCTTAAACAATTAAAAATGATTTATAAGGTATATTTTTCATATTTTGAAGCTGGCAACATTGGAAATCACCTAGGTACGAAACAAAAGATTTTAAAATTCTTTTACGGTTCTTAATATTTTTTTATTTTCATTATTATAATTAATATTTTTTTATTATTTATTTAATTTATTAAATGGGCTAAAACCTGCGAATATCTCGGATACTAATTAATAATATCTCTCAAATTTGTTTAATCTGTATTATCGATAATCTATAAACGTGTGTACATATATACATAACCGACCAATCAAGAGAGTAGTTACGTTATACTACTAAAGAATACAAACGCTTATATTTTTCAATTTCATTTTAATAAAAAAATTTCATAGAGCACATATTGATACATGTACGAAATATAAAATATATTAAAAATTTTTATTGCTTTTACGTATATTATATATGTATCTGTAACAACAACAGTATAGCACACAAGATGTAAGCACGGCGGTAGTGTATATATCTCGGTAATAATAGAAAATGCACGCTAAGCAAACGTCGTTAACGAACATTTCACACAGCCCTTCGGGTTTCAGTTGATCAGTGTCTATTTCTCTCTCTCAGGTAATGGGAAAAAGACCATCTTGACACTCGTCAACCTCGCTTGTGTTTCCTCTTGAGCGGATGTCGTCGCTGCACGTAATTCCTCTTGGCGGCGAGGATAGCGGGCGGAACGAACGCGTCGCCGGAGTACGGGTCGACTGTCGTGCAGTTGTCCTGGTCCATCGGGAACATGTACTCCAGATCGATGTCGTATCTGCATGAGAAAGGCGGATTGTTATTGTGGGCGATGCAAGAAATGGTATAATAATGAGAGAGGAAGGAACTGATAGAGATATATTTATTTAGATACGGATAGGAATATACCTAGGAAGTTTCTCGCGTAGATAAGAAATGACGTTGCCGGCGAGGCCGGGTTCTCGGCTCATAATGAAGCTCGAGAGATAACGCGGGCTCTTGCTCTTCTCCGCGCAGTGCATCAGCAGCGCCCACGACTTGTAGTCCGAGTCCAGCACGTAGGTATTGTACACACCCTCGTCTGTAAGGAAGAAAGAGGACGGAGATTGAGTCCCATCGATTATTCACCGTGGCGCAGAGCGAGCGAGCGAGATAGAAACCGAGAGAAGGAGAAATTTTCTGTCACAATGACAAAGGAAAAATATAAATGTGCTTTACCCCCGCTTTGCCCCCGCGCGCAATATACATAGATCAACGTCTTCATTCTCGTCTACATGTGTGTATTATATATGTATGCAGAAGTAGCATTCTTCCTAGAATTCATTTTTGTTGGAATTTTGTTTAACCACATTTTAAAAATCTTTTCATTTGTATATATCTAAAATTACTTTTCTCTCTCTCTCTCTCTCTCTCTCTCTCTCTCTCTCTCTCTCTCTCTCACTCTCTCTCCTCTATTGAAACTTTTGAACATTCTTCGGTGCAACGTTTTCGTTTTAAAACTTTCTGAAAAGTTATTTAAACATGAAAATTTAAGATGAAATCTCCGAGCTGAAAAGGAATATTATAAAACAAAAGCATAATATATATATAAACTCAACTTTAACCGCGCTCCAGAAAAGAATATGGAAGAGCCCGCATTCTAAACCGTGCGGCGCTGAGGTGAAGTATGATCCTATATATCCTACTAAGGTCAAGCGCCTGTGTACGTTGTGAAATGAAGTTTTGGAGCACCTCGAGAGCACGTACTTACTTCTCTCGCGCGCGCGGGCAAAGCGGAGCGTTAACACGCAAAGCCACAACACACACACACAGCATCATGTACGGCTCTGTTGAGAGCGTGTGTGCATATACATAAAATATACATATTATACGTACAAGGAATCTCGGCGTGTACCCAGTGGGCGGGGAGCTCTGACGCCGGTATCTTCCAGGTGATGTTGCCGACGAGTTGCTCGTTGATGGGGTCGTCCGTGAAGCTGTAGGTAAAGTTCATGGTCACCTCCGCGTTGTCGGGCAGCACCGACAGATCAGCGCGCATGCATCTGTACGAGATGGCCTCCTCCGAGCTCGCGAAATACTGCACGATGTACCAGCCGCCGAGGAACTGCAGTGGCGTTATACGTATATACACGTGTGTAATGGACATATAATATGTATAGGCGCATTCGAATTATAATTA
>JAPYZP010001617.1:0-15879 GCA_030522985.1 Torymus sinensis | reverse complement strand
TATATATATATATATATAAAAGAGAGATAGATTTTTTAGATCTCTAAAAAAGAGATTTTTTAAAATTTTATTTGTTTATAATTCATACAAACTGAAAGAATTCTCTGATAAATCTAAAATAAATATGAATATATAAGAGAATATTGAATTTAATTAATTATTTTTGTGAAACTATTCGTGAGACATATAGAGAAATGGAAAGTAAAAAGTTAGTAAGTATACTCATCACTACTTTTCAAACGGTTAATATATATTTATATTTTTTAAAAAGAACATTATCATAGATTATAATAAAGAAATTTTAACATGAATTGATTTATCCCTAATCACTATCCAAAGTCAATCTTTAACTCTGAATAACCAGTCATGATACAATGAACATTAGTAACTAAACATATCAGATGCAGAATGATAAATTATCTACATATAATCTCACTCATAAGCCGATAAGGAAAAAGTCATTGATGTTAAATTCCACGTTTTACAAGCAAAAAGAAACATATATACAGTGAAGCATATAAAATGATAGAATAAATTCTTTTACAGCCTATACCGAGCTCTCGCAGCAGCACGTTGAAAATTTATATCGTTGCAAATTAAATACCTTAGCATTATCTCATATTAACTTCAAACTAATAACAATATTCGCCCTCCAATTGGCATCTATTGCCGTTGCAGGTGACGCAAAAACCTTTGTTTACGTCTCCAGCCAGAGCCCAAGCCAGTGAATTTTCTCACCCAAAGCACGCGAGAAAAGCCCGTTTTTCTACAAGCCGACAAAATATATATCGTCGATTGACCTACACTGCGCCTGCGCACGTACATAATTTACGCGTACGCACGCGCGCAACACCTTCCAGCCTCTCGTGTGCAGGACACGTGAGCTACGCGCACACACGACGAGAGAAAAGCAGGATACCACGCGTGCGAGTGGTAGCGCGGTGCAGTAATCGGTGCTATTTACACGCGCTGCGCCTGCGCAGAGATTTTAACGCGTGTATCTCGTGCGTAAAGACCAATTGACCAGCGATAAGTGGCGATGATAGAGTAGAAGAGTTCCCGTTCAACAAATTAATAGGTTAATTAATAGGAAAGCAATTTCAATCATTATTCCAACTCGTCAAAGCCACAAAATAGCAATCAAATCATTCATAGAATCTTTTAGTTTACTCAATGCAGTTATGGATGAGTATTTGAAACTTGAATAATTCTAAGAAAAATAACATTATCTTATGATGCATCTGTATATACATTAGTTTATCTGCTTTATGTATACTTTTTAATAAGCATGTATACTTTGAATGAAGTACGCAATAAGCAAGGTTCATCCCCTTATCGATGATCTGATAATAGTAACTCAAGCACAGTAATTAGTATTATATCATACTTTTTCTAAATAAATAAAGGATGTATATGTATTTCTGCTAATTACTCATTGCTTTTACTTTTATTAACGTGGAAGATGAATTTATGAATTTTGCATGTAGTTTGCAGACTTGTACATGCCCACATTGCTCTATATACAATATTCAATATGCAATAAAGAATATAACTTATACTATCAATATTTTAACATGGTTTTTACAGTTACAAAGCTCCCTTCGTGAATATAGTTAAATATCAATAACAAAGCATATTTCAAACACCTATCTTTATGAATTAATATATGATATCATTTAGTTCTAAAAAATTGAGATATTATTCAAAATGTTAGGACTATATAAATGTAATTTTTTTGTAAACAATGAAAAAACGTTAAATTAAGCCACGACATGCATTTGTGTCTCTACTCCTCGGAGGAAACTGTTACAGCTCTCAGAGTCCTAGCAGGAACTGAGACAAAGAATTTGAAGTTAAAGAAAAGAGAAACAAAAGAAAAGACACCTTTAAGAAAGCACGAGATAAGCTGCAGCACTCGCAGCAACACCCGAGAGAGCGAAACAACAAGCAAAACTGAATGAAGGAGAGGCAAGGAGGGAGAGAGAAAGAGAGAGCTGGCAGCTTGCTTCGGAGTAAGGGAAATATCTCTCTCGACAGCCCTGAACCGCCGAAGGACTATGGGTGCGCGAGAGAGCGAAGGACGGATTACCGCAGCGGCGAAGCACGCGGCGCGCTTTCTTGCGCCTTCTTCCCCCTCGGCACACGTATGGTGTGTGTGTGTGAGTGTGTGTGTATATGTGTGTGTGTGAGTGCGCGTGTGCGTCTACGGCTGCTGTCAAATATATCAACGCTATTCTATCGTGAGTGAGTAGCTGCGAAGAATAATATTTTTCTAGCTTTTGCCTGTCCTCGCAAAGACTCTCGCTCGCGTTTTCGGCCCCCGGATGGGCGCGGCTTTTTGCAAATAGCTGTGACATTGAGCGGCAAAACTGGTCGCTGCGATTTCAAGATTGGGTTGAGCACTTTCGCGCGTTGTGCGCAGCTCTGTTGCTAGGTAGGTGTGCTAATGGATACGTATGCGGCGACAGTTAAGTGCTATTCGCGCGAAGTCGGTAACTATAGCCGAAATTTCGCTCTAGTAGGAATGAGCGGTTTGCTCCCGCGAAATATTAATTTCTGTCACTTCCACATCCGGTAGTCCGTGTGCGCTGCCGGTGTTACGTTATAGCTGGTTTGCGCACGTCGTACGACACTGACGTATCGTTGCACGCCGGACGAAGGGATTTTTCACTGCAAGGTCGCTGACGCCGTACGCAGCCCTCCTTTTTCCTTTTGTCGAACGATCACGAGCTTTCTTGCTTTTTTTGGTTTCGTTTTCGCTCGCTTTATTTCCGTGTTTTCAACTTAATAATTATGAGTAAAACAACTACTTGGAATACAATTTATTATTTGCGCAGGTATTTTATACGTACACGGTCAGAAAACTTCCATATATAATATAGGTATACAATGTGCATATTTGGAAAAGACGAAATGTAAACACAATATATCGGTATATATATGGAAGTTTTCTGACAGTGATATATGAGTTATTGTAATTGCGGCTGTTTTCAAATTTTGGTTCCATTATGTTTATTAGAATAACAATTTTTCATTCTACTATTTCTGTTCTTATGTTTCTAAGAATCCATTGAACTTCCTCTTATACACCTAAGAATTCTTAAATAAATTCTTGAAGTAACCCGAATGAAATACTTAGTATCTTGAGTACCCAGTGCGTAAAGTGGGCCTTTTGAGACCGAGTAGGTACTGCAAAAACACGAGGCCAAAAGGCCCACTAGTCCTAGGTGCATACCATATTTTTTGTGACTCATGTATTGATTTTCGGGGTTATTTTTCAGCCTAAAAAGCCAGGCTAAATTGATCTTTGCTTTATACGACAACGAAATACTTGTAGGAATAGAAATTGGAACTGTTTATTTTTTCTAATTGTTGTTTTGAATTTATAATTCATTTATAGAAAACGTCCTTTACTTATAATATTCATATTAAGAATCATCAATTAAAGACCAAGTAACATGAGTGATAGTGATGATAATCTGCCACAAATTTGTGAGAATGTGAAGATGTTCATTTTCCAATAAAAAAGCTATGAAAAACATGCATGTAAAAATTTTATGCAGTTTTAAAGCAACGGGCGCGAAAGTACTTTTGCGCCCGTTGAGGAAAGATATATTTTTTTGTCCCATCGGCAAAAAAAAGGTCACTTGACGACCTATTTTTAGGCCGAAAAACGGCGAAAATTGTGCATTTGTAACAAAAAGTGATATATGGACCAACAATAAATGGAAAATTTTTGCGATTTTTACATTCCATATTATAATAACGTATAGCGTTTGGTGCTACTTAAGTATTATTTCAATTTTTTTAATATGTCACGAGTGAGAGTTTACAAAGAATTAATAATAAATAAGTAGTGGATGACTTAAAAAAAGAACCGAATGGTCTCTATTGGGAACCGGAGACCGAACTCCGGGATGTTCTCCCAGATAAGCTGATAGCAAATTGCAAGTAGAATTAAACCCCAATCATCGCACCAGAATTTCACAAGTAATATATGAGTAATTTGGATCAATTTGTCAAATTTGAGCTAGAGAAAAATTGGATAAAAAAAAATTGAGAGCAAACTTTCATATCACCTTTTTTCTACCTTTCTAGACCTCAAATAGTGAAAAAGTGGTAGCGTTACTCATTTTTCCTCAAAGTCATGGGAATATCTAGTAGTTCGTGATAATATTTTCTGTATAAAAGTAGATGGTTTTTATATAGTAAGTAAAAAACTACTTATTTGCCTATTTTGACATGTGGTATATGTTTTTGTGAGGGATAAAATGTATCGATCACGCCACACAAAGTTATTTTTCAATGAATTTGTCAGTGTGCCAGCGATTAATTGTGTTTTTTAAAACGAGTTTCGTTTTTAATAACGTCATTCACGTAATGTAAAGTAAATTCTATAAACCGCACACTGATGAGTAATAAATCATTTTATTCGTTACGCTAAAACAAAGGTTTTGCCATTATAAAGACCAAAAAAATGCAAAGCCATTTTTTAAAAAGCGGTATACAAAAAAAAATTCAATTTTTGCAAAAATCTGGTAATCCATAAATAACTAATTATGTAAGTCGTTTATTAATAGGCACACGTATCTGGAGTTAACTTCTTGAAAGTACATGTTAAAACAGTTAGAAAAAATCTTATTTCAAATCATTTTAAAAAATGCCATTTTTTTAACCGCATAAAGAAGATAATAATTTGTACGAGTACCCCTTGAATATGCCTTTATATTCTTTCTTCTTACCATACTTAAATTGTACGATTCTAAATTGGGTTTTGGTACCAATATGATACTCTTCTCACCCCATTTAAGAAATCTACCCTTTACAGAATTCCATATAGTGAGTATATCTAATGATATCAAAGAGTAACACGAATGTGAAAAGTACCGCGGAATTACTCATATATATAATTAATTAAAATTAAATTTATATTTTATAAATATTATTATATTATTGTCGAATTTTTTTATTCCTTATAAATCCATGCACTTCGGAAACAGTACACATAAATAATCATAAACTTTTAGTCTTTGGGAAAAATCTCAATAAAAGTTAAAAACTTACATGTCGAAAAAATTTATGAAAATAGTTCAAACAAAGCTGCGTTTCACTTTGTCCAGGCTTCCCCTACAACTACAATATCCTTTTATATATTACACGACATTATATAACGTCCGAAACTTTTTTCTTCGACGCCCAAAATACAGAGCAACTAAAAAAAAATGAAAATCCTCATAACCACCGCATTCCGCGTGGGTGAAAGCCATCTCACGTAAATTGCGTCGTCTGAGAATTTATGATCTCATACACGCTTACATACATACATTGCGTTCCTTGCCTTCCCGTTACGTAATAACAGCCGCCAGCGTTATCAAAGCACGGTACACGATAAGCAGTGCGTCGACGCCGCGCCCGACCCTTTGTCTCTCGCTAACGTGAAATGCGAACGAGGCATGCAAATATACGCGGATCGGAAACGATCAAGCGGCTGACAAATGAATCCTGACGGCGCGGGAGCCGCGAGAAATGCACCGCCGCGCGTAAGCAGAGCCGTAAAAGGCGGGCGCACTTGAGGCGGCGTCGATTCATCGTTGCTTTTTCCCGCCCGTAACTCCTGCTCTCCTTGTTCTCGCGTACAATCAATTAGGAGGGAGCTGGTCGTTGGCCAGCGCAGCTGAGTGCTTTGCACTGTTGCGCTGCCAAAGTATAGATATTTTGGCACAGCCTCACCAAGTTTATTCTACTCAAATTTTACCTCGAACACTATAATAATTGCTACGATAAGGTGAATGCAAATTATTATATGTTTTTGAAAGTTATTCTACAAAAAATAACATTTTTTAAATCAACCTTGCATATATTAACTTGTTTTAATAATCGAGAAAAGCGTAAATTCACGATTTCTGAACTCTTTATCGATTATTAAGTTTCCTTACTGGAACCTGATGTCATACTATTACAGTAATTTTGAGCGTTAAGCTTGAAAATTGGTATTTATATAGGCACAGTAATTTTAAGAATCAATGTATCAACAGCATTGAGTAAACAAAATTTCGCCTCCTGAATTATTTGTGCAATTTATATCCAAATGTTTTTCAGATAAGTGACGGACAGCCAGTATATTATACGGATTTCGTTAGTGCGAAATTAAGAAGATATTATATTACGCAAAGAGAGTTGTTGAAAGAGTAAGTGATAGGATATCTTGAATAATTAGACTCAGAGAAAGGCTTATAGTCAGTGCAGTTGTATAAACTCTGTAACGTAGCACTGAAACGAGTAGAAGTTCAAGTAAGTATAAAATTAGGGTTCAATTATAGTCCATGTTATTCGGATCCTAGTACTGCTTATTATATATATAAGGAAAAAAAAACAAATTAGTTTTTGCTTCCTCCTTGAGGACTCAATAGTCTTGTTTTCATAAACTTATTTTATGAAAAAGTTATCGTTCAATGTTTAACGATAACTGGAGTGAAATATGTTTAATATTTTTAAAATATTGTATAGAAATGTAGATATTTACAGTGAGTTGGATGTATGCATTGATAAATTTCAGAAATATTTAATGTTAAATTGTTATATTTTTTCAGATTGAAATTTCTTTGGAATGGGTTTATGTAGTTTGAAATGTAGAAAGTCTATATTATCCGGTATAAGAAAGAAGAAATAGATATCAAAATATAGTACATCTTCTATACCGCAAGAAAAAAAATTGAAGATATCCTAGAAGTAATACTTTCTTTACACAAAGTCAAAAATTTAAAAGGGCGTTTCGTCTAAGCTCCGTCATGTGTAGTTAATTTTATTTGGTTTTTAGGCTCGACCAAAACTTATAATTATATACTAGAAAAGAAATTACGTACGATCCAAAAATGAAATTAGTCTTACTTAGAGCTAAATTAAAAAACAGTCTAAGTGTACACTTAACCCGATTAATACTCTTGTAAACAAATGAAAAAGTTTTAGAAAATTTGGAAATAATTTATAAACCTACTTATATGTCTAATTAAGCTTTCTCATAAAGAAGGACCGCGGAAATATATGTGACTCGTGCGTGCTTGTGTATATATATATATATATATATATATGTGTGTGTGTGTGCGTATGTGTGTGTAGGTGTGTGTATGTGTGTAAACGAATTTCTTTTCATTATGTTCTTAGGGATACAGGCCTCAGCAAGTACTTACAAACTATAATCATGTAACCAGATTTACTCGTTGTCAATATACTGCCGGATTGTAAATAGAAGATGGGTAATGAAAACAATTTTATTTATAGTTTATTGAACATTTATTCATACAAACGGTCAGTGTGATAGACGATACATACATCTGATCTCTATAGTTCAGCTCATATGTAGATAACGATATATGTATCATCTTGTATATGGTAGCAAATTTGCAACGATCTACTATTAGAGTATAGTAGTAACTGCCGAGCTATTACATACTAATCATGTCAAAAAGTAATAAATATTAGATTCACCTTGTTATGTACGAATATGGATGAACGATATAAGCAAGGCGTCCGATTACAATATGACGCCGATTATCAGAAAGTCAAGCGGTGGCGGCCGTGGCTAGGATGATAGCGTTTCTAATAGTTGCTTTTACATCACATTTAACGTAGTTATTTCCTGAAAAAATAGCTTTCCAAAAAGCATTCTATACATGGTAATTATCTGCTTAGATATTATATTATATAAATGACACAGAATTTATTATTATAAATGGCTTTGCTACATATTTTGAAGGAAACCCTATATTTGTAAGTTTAAAAATATGGCTTTATGGAGTAATATTAAAAAAATAGAATTAAAGAGATAAAAAAAACATCCACACAACCTGCACACTTACAGAAATAAATATTAACCATTTCAAAGTTAGAATCACAAGACTATTTAAATATATCAAATAAATTAGTTGTATTTTTTTAATTTTACCTCTTTCAGATGCTGTATAAAACGAGCAAAAGCAAGATAATCTGTCGGGTTCCATGACTCTCAGGATTGAGCACAAGTTTCCTAACTACGTGGTCCGAAGCGCAAGAATCATAAGTACAGTATATAACATACCTATTATAAACAGTAGCAAATGTCACACGTATACATAATAATTATCGCGTTACACGCTCAGCAATTATCTTAAATAATTAATAAAAATTGTTTACTCGCTACAAACAAAGTAATCTAATAATATCGTACAAGTAATGAATAAACGAGAAATCCTTTTGACCTAGAAAATAAAAGCACGTGTTTATAAAATCAAGACCTGATCACGGGTACACGTGGTCTACGCCTGACAATGAATTCAGGGCTCATTCGGAGTCCCATTGTAGAGCCTGAATTCTATGCAAACACGTATGTCGGAGAACGGTCTCAGGTGAACGTCGCCGTGCCCCGATGTGTCCTTACATGTTACGCATAAGCCTTTGGGAATACAGTTTTCTATCATTAAACAAAGAAAATTCGCGTAAATCACCACACTGCGGATCGCCAGTGTCGATGCGCGGCCGGTCAGCCGTCGGTGGCGGCGGCAGCGGCACGTTGCGGCGCAATCGCGGTTTTGTAGAGCAGCGCGCGGGGGCATTACCCATAGCCATAGAAAGTCGGGGGCCCCGTTTTTTTTCTTTCATCGCGCTCCCGACGTGCCGGCCGACGCGATGTCATAAAAAGCCCCCCCGCGCGCGAGACTGTATTACGTCAGGATTCCGCGCGTGTGTTTCGTGAGGAAACGTTTCCGAACTCGCGCTCCGACAAATGCTCACTTTACGATTTACCAATACCGGCGATTCTTTCGCTCTCTCCCTCTGTCTCTTTCTCTCTTTCTCAGCTAATCCGACAGCGTGTATGCCACTAGTTTTTACATAATGTATGCACATATTGTTCGGATTCTTTCGGCGTGCGCGCCGACTCTCATTATTATTAATGAATGCACCCAACTGCTTTCGGTAGCCAGCTTCTTTCATCAGTGAGTGATGCTTGGGATAAAATGCATGTGTCGAAGTGCTGGCACTACCCAATTATGAAATATTTGGTTTTTTGCGTAGCATTTCGTTTCGTGAAATGCATGGCAATCTTAAGCTCAAATTGAACTGACGTTAAATCAATTTTTATGATTCAATTTGGTAAGATAATCGTTTTTATATTAAATGTATCTGATTTCACTTATCGTTCCAAATGTAATATGAGAAAGTTTTCTTTTTTATAATAGCCCATTAATCATGGGTATGTCTTTTTAAGAGTGATTGATTAACCTAATTTGAAGATCCTTATCTTCTTTAATAGCAATTAGCAATCATTGTCATATCTCTAACGTAACTTGTTCTTACATGAACTTACTATTACTAGGTCAAACAATAGATTTAAATAAGGGAACTGTCTTGAATATCTTACTGGTAGTATACCAAATATTGCATACGTAATATTGCAGCCACTGGAAAATGGAACATAGATTTAATCTGCTGTTTACCGTACTGCATTTTAAAACTTTAAGAAACGATGAAGGAAAAAAGCTTCTGCGTAAAAATAATTTGTAACTTTTACTCCAGGAAAATCGCATGTACTCATCGTATTGTGCACCACCTTCACCTTTGTATTTTTATTCGTTCTTACTGTAAATAGCATTGCTTCATGACCATAGTCACATTTAAAAATAAACACTTGCATAATGTGATTTAATGTATCTGTTATTACAAAAAGGTCTGAAATGTTTAAAGTCTTTAAAGTGGAATTCTGAATTCATTATATAACCACAATAACGGAATCGCATACCAACTACACTAAATCAGCAAATTGAAAATCACATCTCATCGTTACAAGATCTTATAAAGAACATAAATAAGACTACCAACATACTTCCATAGGTAGCCGATTACAATCGTAATTCTATAATCAGCATGTAGCATCGAAGAGAAAGAAAAAAGGCGAAAGCTTGATGAAGTTCGGCCGGTTGCCAAAGCCGGCGCCAATACTCGCAATTCGTGCGAACGATAACATCACGACCAGACACAACGGTCCATCTCTCCTGAAACCGATCGCTATACCGCGCAACTGCCTACATGTACAACGCGTAACAGAAACGAAGGGGTTTGCCCTCTTTGTCTTGCCTCAAGTTATTGCCCGCATGGCCTTTTATGACTAGATGCTGCGTGACACGTTATTTGCTCTTGAACGGTTGACGAGCCCACTTTCGTTCAAGAGGAATAATGAGGACATAAAGTGAGAAGAGTTTTCTATATATTTGTTTACAGTGTGGTGATATTGATGCAAACTTACGTAATTTTTATAAAGAATTATTAAATGAAAATTTAGTTGTTAAATAAAAGAAAACAATAATTTGCAGAAATATTATCAACTCCTAATATTTAGATGCAATTAAAAAAATTTCAAGGCAAAATTACTTGACAAATATCAATGAAATTATAATAACGATTAAATGACATTCATAATAGGATACTTAAAACGATTTTTCAAATCAACACTTAGTCATTCTCCTACTTTCAGATGGTGTTGATAGTTGTCACCTAATGGAATTTATAACTGATATGCAATTCAATCAATCTTTACTAGTATTCGAATAAAAAAATGAAACTAAAGAAGCAATCGGGAACGTAAGACTTTGTGGTCGTTAAGGTACGTAGATAAAATCATTAACAAACTAACGTAAAACGCTCACTTCTGAAATTATTAACTCGTTAAACATTAATCCTGTTTTTTTCTCAGTGTCCCTTATTTAGATTAGCAATATATCGTTATTATATAATACGATTGGCATTATCTAATAAATATTTCACAAGAAAGTTAATTGCCCCAATAAGAACCCTCATAAGAAAATATGACAGTAATTGAAATTGTCATCATTGGAATGCCATCATTCACTATTTCATATACCTTCCCGCCAAATACGAATGTTTTGACGAAATAATCAGTGCTCCAATTAACCGGCGCCAGTCGCGTATGCAATCTCTTTTTTCCCTAGTCAATCAAACACAGCCGAACTCTGATATAACGCGATGATAACTTGAGCAGACATTATAACATAATAGCTTTAAATCGGCGTTATGTGCATGGGGCGAACGCGCGACCTAGTCCAGGCGCGGTCTCCTTTTCGGCGATTGCCGAAACACTCGCAAGAAGTCGTTAATCGCGGTTTTCACACTCGAGCGACCTATGCGCGCCGACATACCTGAGCTTCCGCGTGCAAGAAGCTCCGTAGCGAAAGCGACGCGTCGATTTTTCTCCTTTTTCGTGTGTATACGCTGCCGCGGAGACTAGGTTAAGCGGACCCGCGAAAAAGGGAACTTTCTATATACGATACTAAATATAAACATGCGAAGGAATGTGTGTGCGCAGCAAAACTGGCAAAAAGAGCGTCTGGGTTAAATCACCAGGCGCAGTTTTGCTGCCGAGAAAAAATCGATGGGTTTGCTGTAATACCGAGTTTTGGGTTGCAAATTGTTTTGACTTGCTTTACCTCGAAGTATATTTTTAAATAACAAATGAATATCATACGAATCTTAACTGTTTTGTTATTTTAGTGCTTGTTAAAATAATACTCAAGCTTTAATTACAAAATTGAAGAACCTAACTTAAGAAAATAATCAATTTTATTAACAATTATTGTCCGTGTAAAATAATACGTCATTCAGTTTCTAAGTATAAAGATACGTTTCACGTATGTATGAATAACGTGATTGTGTCCGGGCTAGTAGTCTACCTTGAATATTGCATCAGGTGAAGAATAAAGTCTCTTAGCGGGAGAGATTGTAAGAAAACGAATAGAAAATTTTAGGTTCAACCAGATCGCAAATTACGTATTCTTTCAAATCTGAATATATAGACAAATACTAAAAATCCGTAAATGTTATATAAACATATGTAAGCTACATTGTCACTCTTCAGTCTAAATAACAAATATGTAAGTGTTAAAAATTTTTCAATTTCAACAATGTTAATAATCTACAAAGATTGTCTAATTCTTTTTTATATACTTACGAAATTAACAGAAATAATTTTACAAGGAATTAAAATAAAACACTTAACATTTTCTGTTACTCATTTTTAATTTACTTTCTTTAAAAAAATGATGGCCGGAACTAGTAGCTAATTTAAAGACTTGATGTTTAAAGAATGGTGTTATTTAAAAAAAATTTTGAAACTCCAGTATTTATAGAACTACTAAATAATTAAAATAGAATAAAAACATTTGATTTTTTACTTAAAAGACGAATCTAATTATCTTATCATTTAAACTAATTAAAACTAAATTATAGTGAAAAATAGTGCTCATAAGCTCAAAAACAAAATACAGTACTAAATTACATAATTTCTAATTATGTTTACCTTGTATTTGAAAATTTTACCTTATTTCATCAACAAATAATAGCTCAAAATATTAAATAATACTATCATAAATAAATAACAGTGATCAACGTTTACAAACAATTCACAAATTTTTGCCCTTCGTGTACAGTGAGAGAACCGGTTTACCCGCTACGTGATTAACCGCAAATATTTTCATTTCACATCTATATTTAGCAATACACGTAATGTACTTTCAAGTATTTTATTATAGTATTTTAAATTTTAAAAATGACAAAACAAGATATTCTTTATTACCAATTGATCTAAACATGTGTTTTCGTATGCTTTTATCATACGTATAGGAGCTCTTAAGAGTTAAAAAAGGCTTTTGTTTGGATTCGCAAAACTCAAGGATAAAAGACCAATGACTTTCTCATTGCTGTAATTTACGAAGACTTTAAAATTCAATCAATCAATTTTTCTTTCGTAAAAAATTGAACTAGATTTACATTTACATATTAATGCACCATTCAATTAAGTATTCAATAACATCTAAGTTATTAAAGTTAACTTATGTCTATAGAAAAACTAAAATGTCTTAAAGCAAATAAGAAAACCCTCTTTTGTTGTGCAATCATGCATTTAGGTCAACGATATAGTTCAAACATTGGCAGATTTTTAATATACCCATTGTTCACAAATAGTGCTTTAGGAAGAAAGTTGGTTAATTTTTCCTAAATGTTATTCGTCCTAAAAATTATTCGTAACGTCATAAAAAATAATTTTCCATAAAAAGAAAATAACTTCTGGTATTACCTATTCAATATATATTATAAAGCAATTGGAAAAGTTGTATTTATCAGGATTCAAATTTAAAAAAATAATTTTAAGACATCTTTTAATAACTAAAAAAGTTAATAAATTGATATTGATCTGTTGAAAACTTTTCAAAATTAATCGTACAATGTCTCTCTCTAAATTATATTTATTATTGTAATGAACTACAACATTTTAATTATCAAAACATTTCATAAAGGAAAAATAATTTTTATTGTGTCGTTTTACAATCTTTCAGTTACTTTTTCAGATTACATTTGAATGCAATTACAGTTATTTCTCAAAAATATATGTTTTTCAAATATATCTATATTTATCTCGATTATCCATCTATAGATTTATCATTACACTAAACCGATTAGAAACATACAAGTATCTTCAAAAGCTGTGAATAATTTCTCATGCATAATAAGATGACTGTGGTAATCGGAACTATTGGTCTTAATTTCCATTATGGAATACAGTCAGTCGAACGCTCGACCTTGAAGGACCGCAATGAAAGTTCCTGCTGAGGAGGTCTCTGACACGCCGACCCTGATCTCGAGGTTCGTATGTACATACATTTTTCATAAAGTCGATCACTTGCGTTTTGTTAGACAAAACTATAGATAGTGGCGCCACGGTATAGATGACTGCAAACTTTGCAGTCTATAGATTTTCTATTAACATGTTAATAGAAATTTTTAACGTGCTGGTGCCTTCATAGCTATAACTTTTCTAAAAAATACGGTCTTTCTTTTTGATAGAAAAAAATGATCATTATATATTAAATAATAACATTTTTGAATTTACACTATTTCTTATTTAGTATCTATATTATAATTAAAATTTTGTATAAAAACAACAATGCGACTCATTTAGAGTCCTCGTACGTTGAAACTGACTTTATACACTCTTTGAAACCTTAGTGAGATTTGGATGGGGCTGGATAAAAATATTTGATATTTTTTTTAATTAAATTTGTCTATTTTCGGCTTTGCTAGAAAAACTTCACTCAGAATGCTTGTCCAAGAAAAGCAGCATTCCACTTTTTAGAATTAAAGGTGGTTGACCCCATAATGTATGTAATTATAAAACATTAATACTTGTATCAATTGTTGAATTAGTTTGGATTCACGTTTTATTATAGAATTATGTTTTTATTTCCACTGACATTCTACCCTGGTAGAAATAGTATAAATTTAAGTTAAAATTAACTAGCTTTTATCAGAGTAGATAATTTCTGCTTAAGGTGACTGGAGCGTTTGATGATGTCTAACTAGCTGAAGTTACACTGGGTAGATTGATTTTTATTAAGCATTCTTGTCTAAAAATACAAAAATCTTTTGCTAATAAGTAAAAAACTGTAATTCAATTGAATTTGGTGGTAATCTTCATCAACATGTTTTTTGTTTCATGATTGACACATAACTATATGATTCTCCAAAAAAATTTTTATACCACTCTAACCTCAAAATCATAATTTTAATATGATTATTCGGCTCTCGTGGTATAAAATACGGTTCGAAACTGGTGCATAAGAAGATTTTTACCTCATGTGACTTTTCTCGCTTGCTTCGCTCGTGCAAAAAACGTTACATGAGCTCAATAATTACCTTCCGCACCCGTGTCGAAATGTATACATTCTACAATAATAGTATACTATTATTTCATATTTTACTTGATAAAAACGATTTTTTTTATAATAAGGTATAAATCGATAAACTTTTTACTCACATAATGTTATTTATGACATTTTATAAACTGAGCGTTCTTTATAATTAGGTTATTGATATAGAATTTTCTTAGCACAAATTCAAAATTTAGTGTTCCGAGAAAGTTTTTGTTTAGTTTTAAGAATATTGATTTATTTATAAAAAGTGTTCAGTCATCTTGAGAAATGCCTGTGCGATTTTTACGAAGTAAATTAGTAATAAAAATGTGAACTAGTTGAATATTATAACAGCAAACATTTATCCCCGTTTACTTATTAATCTAAAAATAAAATAATTTTGTACAGTGATATTCATTGAATACAAATTTTGTTCATACTCACCTCATATATTATAATTAACTTGATGTTCACAGTAGGTGGAAACCTTCATTAACACTTTGCATGTCTGCTGTTAAGGCTTAGATGCAAAGAACGCTTTCAATTACGCTTGGGGGTATGACACTGATGAGCATGCTAAGGTGGCAATTAAAATGCATACAATACCTTCTTCGAATACCAAGAAGCTATTTAAGGGACCACTGATCATGCATAAGATCGGTGATAGTGCTCTAAAGAAGATGGAAGTAACATCAAGGGCAGTATAGGATTTCATAATAAATCTCGCCATGAGGACGCCTTTTATGATGGGATATTATGTATATAGAAATACTTAAGGGT
The DNA here is from genome assembly GCA_030522985.1 of Torymus sinensis. Classification (NCBI taxonomy): domain Eukaryota; kingdom Metazoa; phylum Arthropoda; class Insecta; order Hymenoptera; family Torymidae; genus Torymus; species Torymus sinensis. The sequence goes on along the minus strand of JAPYZP010001617.1, from coordinate 367 downwards.
GCCGTGTGTTGGATGGTTATATTTAAGATTAGTACACAAGTTCTAATTTTTATGAAAAATCGTCATATTAAACTATTCAGTCGAAAATAACTCCAGGGAAGACGGTAATCTCGAAGTAATTATAATTAAGACTAAAGCTGTTCTCCGGACAAAAAAGTACATCAACGCCAAATGCAGTACGCATGTAGAAGATGCACGTTTCTGTCTACTCTGAACCTCATAAAGTATGTGAAAATAATTCTTGACAGTAAACTTATCTTTGGAAAGCATATTAACCCATTAGCGCCTGAACGGACACTTTTCGTCACCAAAGTTCAGAGATTCACTGTACAATGAATTTGATCGAAAAAAATTTTTGAACTACTGT
>JAPYZP010001616.1:0-17205 GCA_030522985.1 Torymus sinensis | reverse complement strand
CTCTCGCGCTTTTTTTCAGTGTTACAGCGCGCGCGCTCCTCGTAATGCGATATAGCACATGAGAGAGAGCGAACACTGAAAGGGGAATTGGGCTTTTGGCGTATCAATTTTTGTCCCCGTGCGATAAGCGCGTTAAGTGGAAATTTTAGAGAGCTTCGTTTTACGCAATTTTGGGCAACGTGCCGTGTATACGCGTGTGATGCGTCGTGGATTGAGATGTCCATGAGCGGTCCCCCCCTTTTTTCCTCGATTTAATTACAGATAATGCACTCTGTGTCTCTCGGAAACCGATTTTTTGCCATTATCTGCACGCAGGTAAACGTATTTTCCAAATGAGATTAACTCTGAATAGAAGTATATTGATTTTATTATTATAATATACATCCACACGATTGAACGGCAATTTTAGGATATTTTTTATTAGACAACTGGTGGTTTTGTAAAATCAAACAATTATTGCATAGGTTATTTATTGAGGAGTTAATAATATACACAGTAAGTTGAGTATTGTAAAAAGCAATGTTAACCTACATCCGCGCGTTCTTGAAAGAGCAACTTAACTTCATATACGCGCTCTTAAAATATAGGCTTATTAAAAAAACTCATAAAGTTAATCACGCCGCATAATGTGGCAATCATTTTCATTCGTTATAAGTGACTAATGCATTGACAATTCTTATGGCAAAATAAAATATATTTTGCACCATACGGCAGGTCAGTTATATACCAGACGCATGCAGAGATGGAGCTACACTATTACAACGATACTATTTTACAACAATTTTTTTTTGCACACGCAATCATAAGGTATCGGCCGAGACCTTGCATCAATCGCGGGGAACCCACGCGCGTCAGCTACTCTCCCTCTATCTCTCTTCGCATATACATGACGTTTAAACGTAACCCAGTTCTCCGCAGCAAACAGCACGCCATCCGCAATATATTCAACTGTGTCATCGATATTCCAAGTAAGCGGCACATTCGCGGAATACCTCCAAACTCCTTACGCGCCGTTCGATATAATATACGTATATCTCTCGCGCGCACGTGCGCTCGCGCATATCCCGGAAATTCATACATATACTTATATACGAAAGTCTTTCGCGCGAACGTGTACACCTATATACATATATACATATACACGCGTATACCGAAGTATCGCGTTTCGAGGTTACGCTTATACGTTCACTCTGACGTCCGCGTAGTAAACTTTCTCGCGTCGTAGTGTAAAGTAGCGGTGCCTCGTCGATTCAGGTTCCTCTCGTGCTCACATCATACATAAGCGCGCGCTCTGCATGAATATGCGCGTGCATAGTGGGGGGAGGACTCTCTCTCTCTCTCGCGGATCGAGGGCTTTTAAGGTGCTTTCACACCTTGCCGGGCTTTTTACGCCGAGCGATGCTCGCGCGTCGCCGTGTCACACACATACACCCGCGCGCGGGCTTCTGCGGCGGAGGTGCGATTTAATGCTCAACAAGTTTCATTATGCCGCATGTATAATGCATTAAGATTATGGGAAGCGTCCTTTATGTTTATGTCGAGCAGCGGACGCTTTTCCCGGCTTATTTTTTTTTTCTTTTTTCCAGAAGCTGAAATTGGCAGTAAAGATTTATTAAAGCATATTTACATGGGGCTGCAGGAGTTATGCGTCTTGATATGGGTGGTCGTGTGTATTTTTATGTTTAGAGTTAAAGTGTTGCCTTGGTGTAACGATTTTCCATGACCTACTTTGAATTTATAATAAGTCTCGTTATTGCAAATTATTGAATTAAAAAGTGGCACGGTTGTATTCGTTTTAATATTCAAGAAAATATTAGTTATCGATTGCAAAAGTTTATACGAATGTAAAAAAATTGAACTGAACGAGCAATACGGAGAATGAGAATCAATATTAACTTCAGTTACATAACAAAAAAAAAGACTATCGAGAAGTTAATAACTGCAACTTGTTTACTGCATGCACCTACGCATATTCTATTTTTAGCGAGTTATTCATCGAGTAAATTACGTATCGAACATTACAATGATCGGCTGATAAAAAAAACAACGTTGAACAGGTATTTTTATTGGGAGTATTAAGATTTTAGTTATTTATTTATAACTCACAAACTAGGCAGTAGAACCATTTGCGTCCTATCCCACAGTGTACTATATCTACGACTGCCATTCGCTGCAAAAAAACAAGGTATTTTTATTATTTTTTTATTCATTTATCGATTTACGTAAAAGCGTATTTGTTACTTTTTAAATTTCTAAAAACCATCCAATATTTACGCATCCAGAAATCGCTCTACGATATTAAACTTATAATATACATCAATAAAAATCTGGTAAATTTGTCTTCGACATATATAAAGTTGCTTATAAAGCACCTTACATATCTCAACTTGAAAAACTTGAGGCAGAAAGTTCGTTCGCTCGCTTCACCCAGAAACCCATACTCAATTTCAGATTGATCAAAGCTCCGCGTCATCACCGGCGCAGCCCCGTAAAACGGAAATTGGCGCGCGATCGGCTGTGCGGCGAAGGGCGAACACGCGCGAAACGAAACGGAAGGAGCCAGACAGATTTTTCGCGCGTGCGCGTTCGGGGCCAGGATATACAGGAGCTCGCAAAGTACGGGAGCACGAAATTTACTTTGCGCTCATTCAAACGAGGCACTCGAATAAGTCGAATACTGCAAGGGTGAAGGATCGAGAGCCGCACGCGAGACTTTTTGAAAGCGGCTTAACACCTTAGCATACCAGCAGAGAGCTGCTCTCCTCTGGCCCTGCGCGCGCGTGCGTTCTCGTTTATATACGCGTGTGTCCCTTTTAACGCGTGACAAGGGAGACGTTCGCGCTCTACACGCGTATACGAGCGCGACAGAGAAAGGAAACCCGTAATGTATGCGCCTGGGCGCGTCGTAAACTGCGCAAAACAATTTCGAACTTCGCTCCGTCGTCGTCGTCGTAGCTTGTTCGTATACAAGCTCTTTTTTTCGTTATTTCTTCGGGTGTGCGCGTTCGTCTCGTCGTCTCGGATTTTAAAGCGGTGTCGTCTTTCGGTCCGGTAGAGTTCGTTTCGGCACTTTTGTTTTATTTGGTGCACGCACTTTTTCTGCTACTCGCCACAAAATTGAATCGTATTTTACGGCGTGGGTATATGGATATTGAAAAAATTCCGCTATATTGCTATATATAGCGGTACGGGTATATATACAGCTGCGAAATGAATACAATGTTGTGAATATCTGATGTACTTTATTGGATGAGAACTGGGTGCATGTTTGGCATTGCGATAAAACAAACTAATACCAGTTTCCTTCGTTTGGAAGTACCGGAGTAGAAATATTTGGTTCATAGTGTAGGACGATATGTTTGCTGTCATATATATCTACTGTAATTACAGTTTTTTGTGATCGGGGTATAGAATATATACCACTCTATCGCACTACATGCTTTGCCTCCGACATTCAAAGTTCAGGATTCACAGGAAGTTCATTTGGGAACAACATCGAGACGCTGTTGCAAACTATTTTTGAAATCTCCTCTTTTTTCACAAGTTTTTTGAACTGAATATCAATATTCTCCCACTAATTCAAGTTCTGTATGGAAGAAGGACATACCAGAAAACGGTTTCGAAAAAATATAGAAACAACTGTAAGATCGCTTTTAAATTTAACTGAAAATGGTATTATCAACAATAAATTATTAAAAAAAACTATTGTTAGAATATGGAAAATTTGAAATCTGTTTAATTTATACTATTTATTAACCCTTTGTTGCACGGTATATCATATTATATGATACACCTTTTTGTATACATCATTTTATTTCTCCTGAATTTTAGTTTCAAGGTTCCTCGTGATGAAATAAATCATTCTCAGGTCCAAACATATTATTCTATTGATTAGTCAAGCCTTTTAACAATTACAGCATTAATTATTTGTTATAAACAAATAAAGTGGAAAAAATACTATTTTTTTCATGAAAATTTGTGCAACAAAGGGTTAATGTAGCTCCACATTTTTTCTTATTATATTAAAATGAAAAATACCTTCTGTAATTTAAAAACCCGCACCGATACCACGTGCGTATGTGTGTGAGTGTGTTTATGTCGAATCGTACAGCTGAGTCATTTATATAGTAATCCAATCAGGTCTTCAATACGATTTTTAGATAGAACTAGGCCCTTTTTATGAATTCCGCTTTAAGCCTTTCGCATTACAGTAATAATTTCGTATTAAAATAGTAAAGTATCATAAAATTTAATTTTATAAAACATATGGCATTTTAAATTTAAATGTCGGTCCATTTACATTTTTATTTAAAATTTATTTAGATATAACTGTACACAACATATAACATTATACTGCAACAATTTGGCATGTTATTGATATACACACGCTGCTGAATAAAGCATTACCTATAGTTCTTAACTTTTAAAATTCAGCCCGCGCGACACACACGAGACCATCCACACGACACCTATACTTTTCGCAATAACTCTTCTTTACCTCTCCCGAGTAAAAAAAACCAACTCATCCGCTGAAATATGCGCGAGCGCTCGTGACATCGACGGAGAGACAAAAAAAGAGCGAACAAAGCGCGCACACACACACACGCGCGCATTGTACGTCTTCGACCAGAATCATCTTTGTTTCACGCATGCACGCAAACCACCTGCATCAGCATGCGGCAAACGCAATCGCCACTTTTACACCGCATATACATCACGCATTTCTGCAAATGTATACACGTGCGCAACAGTAGCGGCGCTATAGGCTGCACTATACCACACTAACCACCGCAGTCGCGAATATAGAATATAGGCATAGCCGTCGTCCGGGTGGCAAATAAACCAAGTTGACGACGATCGCTTTATATACAGCCGCCCCCTCGCTCGCACGAGCGAGCGCCCGCGACTTTACGTGTTTTTAAGCCGGCCGGATTCCAAAAATCCGCTGACTGGTAGCGCAGCGGCACAAAAGGGCTCGCGCGCTCGCAGTGACTTTATTCTTGGCCTCTCTTTGTCGATTCCACCTCCTCCTCTCCACCGCCTCCTCTCTCTCTCCTGCGCTCGGCTCCTCTCGCGCGCGCAGAGGGATCGAGGCATGCGATCGCGCGGTTACGAGCCTGGCGATGAGGTAAGCCACCTCCGAGAGGTGAGAGACAGAGCGAGAGAGAGAGCGAGCGAGCGAGCTATATACACGCGAAGACAGAGGGATCAAGTATAAGAGGAGGACGGAGCAGCTAAAGGTAACGGCGCGGGGAGAGAGACAGAGGAGCGGTAACCGGCTCGACTGGAAGCCAATGGCGTGGGGCGCATCGTTTCCTCCGCGCGCTGAAAGAGAAGAAGCCGATGGCCTCGACACTAGGAGAGAGAAGGAGGGGGAGAGGAGAGAGAGAGAGAGAGAGGAGCTGCTGCTGCTGCTGCCGCCGCCACTGCTGGTCTGTTGAAGCGAAAAGAAGGCTGACACGCTGAATCTCCGCGCGCGTTGGAAGATTACGAGAGGGAAAGATGCTGCGCGCGCGGCTACTGCGGTGCACATCGCGGTGGAGAAATAAGTGCTGCACACAAGGGCATATAAGGAGGCAAGAGAGAGAGAGAGAGGGAGAGAGGATGCCTCCGAGCTAGACTATACTACTATAGCGCCGAAAGAAATCGGGAAGGGATTAGGAAGAGCCGGGGGGCATACGTTGTTTGAAAATATCAAAGGATTCGCGAATATACCTATATACGTATAAGTAGTTTAAAATTTCCTATTAATTTTGAAGCCCTTTAAACCGTTTTATTAGTAGAAATCGCTTCACTGCAAATATATATGTAAAACATATATGTCTTTGGAATAATAACGTCGATGAAAAGATTAACAAATTATCTTTCTTTTTGTTTCAGGTACGTAACACTATTCGTTTGTAGTGACCAGAAGTAATATTGCTGAAAATTGTAAGTCTTATTCTATTGTACGTATATCAAACTTACGTTAAGAATTTTCTGGGACACAAAGATCTTTAAATTCAAAGAAAAGAATATTTTACTGACTGCGCCATGTTTGTACGTCAATAACAAAAAAAAAAGAAACTCTCCGTGAAATTTCTACGAGAAACTCGAAGAAGTAACAGCTATAGGTATCTACAAGTGAACGGATGTGTACTTAAGCGTCTGTCGTCCCATACAAGTTTTCGAAAAAGCACATATAGCGCATAGCTCTATGACAAATATACACACACACGGCGCGTATAACGGGATAAAAAGGCCATCGCGCTGAAAAACCTCAGACGCAGCAGCTGCCGTCGATTCCGTATACAAGATTCTCACCTCGTCGATAGTACTTATACTATACTTCGCGCGCGCGCGCGCGCCATTGATAGTCTCTGTGGAGAAGAGTCGTGACTCTCTACCGCCGTGCAGAGGAGCCGGCATTGAAAGTATGCAAATCAGGCCCTAAGAATAGTGCCGCTAAGTGGCCGAGTCTCCTTCTAACGTCGCGCGCGCGCGGCAGAGAAAGAGACATGGAGGGAGAGAGAGAGAGAGCCGAAAGAAGAACCGGTAATATCAAAATACCGACAGTCGAAGGGGAGGCGAGGAGGAAACGTGCAGTGCGCGCACGCGAGATGAGGGCAAAAGAGGAACACACGGCGCGAGATGCACGATGCAGATATATTGCGCGCGATGCATTTCGCCCGACTGCTCATTCGCGCGCAAAAACAGCCCGGTTAACTGAAAATTCCAAATAGCTGGAAGCCCGTATGAACTCTTATTTCCACTTAATTATTTCTCTTTATATCGCAAACGAGCTCCTGTTATATTGGAAACGTGTTTCGCGTGATTAATATAGTTAGAGATTTTACAGCACAATGTGCGCCAGTTCATAATGATCCTCAATGGCTTCCTTTTATTAAAATTTATCATATTTAGCGAAGATGCATTGAAACGTTGCAGAATAATGCAAAATTTTAATTACAAATCACTTTATAACAAAGGCTGGTATACGGTATAATCCATTATAAATATTTTAAATAACGATATAGAATTTCCAATTCCAAAGCGGCGCTTATTACGGTAATGGAAATTCTAATACAGAGCACCTTATCAGTCGTATTTTTAAAGCCAAAAATCTGAACGTAATCTAGAGAAACGCGATTAAAGAGTGGGGGAGAGCACGAGCACAGGCTGTTGTCCGGGGACCAGCCGAGCGGTGCCTACGCCAGTGGAAGAAGTGGGACCGGTATGACGGGTTCGTATATAGATGCGAGGGCCTCCCTCTCCTCGCACTGCACCGACCACTACCACCGTATACTCCTACTACAACTACTAAAGCAACTACCTCCTCGTGGAGTACGTGACGCCACAACAACCTTAGCTCTCTCACTCACACACACACGCGCGCAATCTCGTTCGCTCTCTCGGTCCTGCTCGTGTTATACGAGTTCCTCCGGTTTACACCTTTTTTACTTGAGGTAAAGAAGAGTCGATTATCGGCCCGGGGAAAATGCGTCATTTTTTATGCTCCCTCTCCCGGGTACCGGAGGAATGCCGGCGAGCAGCGTAACTTTCTTGTTTGGAACTGAACTCTCGAGGATGTTTTATATTAGGATTCGACGAATGTGCAACAATAGTTGCATATCGATCGATAAAAACATTTTAGTGTACAGGTATTTTTCTATTAGAGGTAGGAAGAATGTGAAGGGGTTTTGCCCGCAGGTATAAAGGTAAGCAGTACTCGGACCCCTGGACCCTGGAATTATTAATCTTGTGCTGTAGATCTCGGAACTTCGCGATATTCGGTCACCCTATTATATTGAAGCAAGGCTCCGATGGTTTGAACATGGTGGATGTTTGCCGCGGGAAATATTCTGCCGTGTTCTCTGATTGGCCAATGTCGTCTTCGCGGGAGAAAACTTGAAATTCGATTTAGTTTAGTTGACTTGCCGACTGCAGCTTATACAAAGAAACGACTAGGGACATGGGTCTTGAACTTTGCTGAAACTTTGAGAGACATTTCTTACTTCAAAATAATGAGACACAAGTTTCAAGGGTTCGATGAACAGGCTTGAGTCTTTCATTTGGAGTTACTGAGATTATTTTATTTATTTTTTATTTTTATTGATTATTTTATATTTGTCGATTGATTTTATTCTTATTCAATTATCACTAATCATACTAGTGTACAGTAAAAATGTTGTTTTCTATTAATTCTTACTATTGTTTTAGTGGCATCTATTATAATATCCAAGAAAATTGGGTGTTTCGACTTGCCCGAGCGTACCATCTTGGCCGGGTCTCACCTAGTCGAAAATATCGTTTATATATACGATTTAATCATTGTTTTCGTTTGTATCTCCTGAAATAGTACTATAAACGAATTAAATATAATTCGTGTTGACGTTTTGGTTAGCTATCTTTTTTTTAATATATTTGTTTTTAAATACGTGATCAGTTTACAGACAAAATTTAGTACTAACATTTTAAGGTTATGTCATCTCTATTAAATAGAGAATATGACCGAAAAAATCGTTTCATCACTACCCAGAAACTAGCTATTTTTACTAGCTATTTATTATTTTCCTGGCCATTTCCGCTATAGACAATTTCTACCTGGGTGGCTTTCGTTATTTCTATCGAATTTTCGAGCTTCAATGTGTATTGTGAAAGCGAACAAATTTAAACAAACCCCGAAAAAACATTCCTTTAATAAAATTTTATTTTTATTTGTAGAGAAAGGTGCACTGCAAAAAATGACTGACAAAAAATATCCTTTAAATGAACAACGAATAAAACTATATTTGATTTTTGTATGGATAAACGCTTTTAGATTTTAGTATTTTTCTAAAACTACTTGTATTCTTTTCATCTTACCATAAAAAATATCATTGCATCAAAAATTTAATTTTTAACAGAAAATTAAAAAATTAATGATCTTCATACTTCTTTACAATTCTCTTATCTTTAATGAATTCATCGAAGTTGTAAACCTTGTACAAAATTTGTGCTGAAATTCAAAAATAGCTCCCAAATTAATATTAAAATTAATCTTAAAACGACTTTTTCTTACAAGGAGAAAGAGAACTGATAAAATTATTATTCTTCAAAGATTATTAAACTCCAAAAGAAAGCGCATCTACCAAATGCAAAGACAATTGAGATAAGAAGAGATTTGAAAAACTGGGCAGACTCTGTAAATCAAAGTGGAATACTTAAACGCGGCACGACAATCATCGACCAAGCGCGGGGGCTCGTACAAATATTAATACCGCGTAATAATCGATTTTTCAGCATTATTCACCCAAAGAGGGAATATGGTTTAATTAAAAGAGAAAATCAAGATAAAGCTATTATATCCATGAAAGAGCAACTCTCCCTCACCAATCCTCTCTCTCTTCTCCTCCCTCCCTCCCTCTCTCTCTCCCTCTCAATCTGTCTCTTTCTTCCTCTCTATGTATTTGTTTCTGCTTGTATTTATCACCTGTATTATACACCCGAGCGAAATCAGGATTCGCACAAAGTAATAAAATGTGTTTCTTGCATCTATCGAATCGAAATGGACGCACCGCATTGATGAAGATTAGCACCTATGTATGTGAGAGAAAGGGAGTGAAAGAGAGAGAGAGAGAGAGAGAGAGAGAGAGAGAGAGAGAGAGAGAGAGAGAGAGAGCGAATACGAGTGAGAGATAGATAAGAGAGTGCGCTAGAAGGGAAATGGGCGAACGCGAATAATACGTGGGTCAATGTGTAGCGAAAGAGAGAGAGAGTGTGTGTGTGTGAGAGAGAGAACTCACGACATGATTGTACGTTTCGGCTTTTCTCGCGAAACTACGCGCGTACAACCCCACGGGCGCACTTTCACAGTTTGAATGGCTCTTTACATTTTCGTTACGAATCGTGCAGGACTCCGAGAAATTTTTATAGGCCGAAATTTTACTGCTGAAGGGGAATACGTAACGAAAAGCACGCGTTGCTACTTGGATGAATGTTTTCGTAAGGTAATGCCAAATTGAAAGTTATTAAAATAAGAGTTTCTCCATAAAGTTTTTTGATACTTCAGTTATATGAGGTATACCCTAGATTATTTCCCATTTACGTCTCGAAAAGAATAAAAAAATTTTTTTTGAAGGTACACTCAACGGACTGGGTTTTCTTTTTGGTTCTTTAAGCTTTTCTGAATGTGAAAAAAATAAGCGCACGCTCAATGTAGTTGCATCATTTTTTGGCGAGACTTTTACGTCAATTTTTGATTTAAAAGAATTGACGGAAAGTTCACTCTTTTTTTCCGAACGACGAAATTTGAAAGAGGGATTTAATTTTTAAGGCACATCTACAGAACAAAGTTTTTCTCGTTTCTTAAGCCTTTATGAATGTGAAAAAAATTATTTCGACGCCCGATGGAATGGTATACTTTTTTGGCGCTACTTTTAAATCCAAAAATTAAGGAAAATTTCGTCTTGTTTTTAAACGATGACTTATAAATAATTACACAAAGTTTAAACAAAAAAATATTTGAGTTTGATTCAAGTAGTTAATATGTAATTTAATTAAAAAAGACAGTCTCATAATGACATTAACAATTTCCTGTCAAAAAATCCGCTTGAAATGACAAACTGAAAATCAAAATCCAGAACTACGCGGAAATATCTGATTGAGTTTAAAAATCTCTAAAAAAAATCTGGCGAGCACTTTAAGAGTCTTTAAAACGAGTAAGCCCGAACGCGCTCGTAACTATACACCGAGGACAGCGCGAAAATACTACTGCGCGCAAGCGCGCGGGGCAAAAGGACAAGAGGAATGGCGGTGAACAAGTGGAATAAGTGGGCTACGGGTCTACGCGTATATATACGCGATATAAGCCAAATACAAGCTGGACGAGGGGAGCGCGGCAGTCGCAGTAAAAAAAATTGGGAGCATTGTGCTATGGGCGGGCGTTCGCGGGCGAGGTACTTTTTGAGAGCATTGCCAAATAAGTTGGGAAAGCCTCTATCTCTCTCGCTCTCTTCTTGCATGGCTGTTGAAATCTTGGCAAATGTCTTCACCTTTAAGAATCACTCGAGTGCACGTCTCGACGACTCGTTTCTTCTCCCCCTCTTCCCCGCCCTTCTGACAATTAAAACTGTATTTTGGGAGTGTCCGAGTAAGCAGCAGCGCTTCCCGCATCTCGTGCTTGCTTTTATCTACACTCTCACACACACGCATACACACGCCCACACGCTTTTTCTCGCATCCTCTCCTTTTGTCGGTTTTTCCGTACTGTGCAAGAGAGTCAGAGAGAAAGGGAACGCGAGACGACATGCTGGTGTAGGCAATAATCGCATTAACACCACTCGCCACAATTTGATTATCCGTGATCCAACTTTTTTTTACGCTAACGCCGTGTTCTCGATTGCTTATGTCTACATGTGCTCGTCGCAGCAGGATAATTTGTTTTCCGTATCTTTCCAGTATTGCTTCATGTTGTTTTTGTTACTATCTCACTTAAGCGATAGTTAGCTTCATCAAGCATAAGCGCTGCATTCGTGGACGACATATATTTTCGTTCGATCTTTCTCTATTTTTCAGTTGGTCGACGGATTATTTTATTCAACACATATAATGCTTACCTAATTTAGGGAAGAATGATGATTTGGAGGTAATTAAGAAACGTACAGAAAAATAATTAATCTAAACTCTTAAAACACAGTATTGCGGACAGAATATCGTGAAGGAATGTGAAAATTAAGAAGAAATAAAGAGTACCATTACGATATAACGACATTTTAAAGAAATATTTTAAAGCATAGTGATGATCGTATAAGCTATAGTAAAAGTTTAGTATAGACCTGCGAATCGATGGCGTATTATTATACAAATATGCTACATTTAATGCACTTTTTTCTAACTTTAGAGTGTACTAAATTTAATGATTTTATTCTCGTATAAGTAAAATAATAACAGATATATTTAACCAGAAATTAATCTCATTGATACATTCTATTTTGATATTCTCAGTAAATCAGATAATGCGGTAATAATAGCTTTAACGATTGCAGCGCAGTTATAAAATTTTAATTTACTTAGATTTGGAAATGAGATCAGAACTGAAATTCAAAGTTCTTCGATCCGCTCGTCTATTTAAATACATCTCAGCTCTTCTATCAAGACATGAAAATTGCATTTGAAGAAAAAATCGATTTGCTATTCAAAATAAAGGTCAGTGAAGAGGCTTGTTTCCTCCAACCCTATATGTGCTTTCTGCACCAGAGACAATCCCTCGCAGAGAAGGAGAGAAGGATAAGCGAGAAGAGCGAAAAAGAAGACAACGCAGCTGTAATATGAAAGTAACCGAGTTAAAGGAGCGTGGAGATGTAAAATGGAGTGAAGCTGGTAGAAATAGAATTAAAAGAGAAGCACGAAGGTAGAGGGATGGAGAGGGCACACAAAGGGAATATACTATCGAGAGGCGGAACGCATTGCCAACTGGAGTAGTACAGACGCGCATCGGAAAAACATCCGATGAAACTAGCTATAACTTTCTTTCCTCTACCTGCCCCCACCCCCCTCCCTGTCCCGTTCCGTAAATGTTTCTCGCGATGTTACGTACATTCGTTCTTGGCAGCTTTGACAGTGCGGAACAGGGTGTGTTTCGACGAATTTTAAGAGCGGGAGGCAAGAAAGATACACGCAGATTTGCGCCCCGAGGCGAGTACGAAATTTTCATGAGCTCTGATAAATTGATATGGAATTTAATAAGCCGTGGCGAAATAGTGCATATTGCGGTTTTGTCCCCGCGAAAGCTCTGCGGAAAGGAAGTGTGCCAAGATTACGGCGTTCTTTTTGCCAATATTGGGGGGGACTCCCGGGTCACACTGGCAAATTTATTGAGTATATGAATTCGTTTTGTAAATGCCAAATTTTTATCTTATCGTGAACATTATTTTGGAGATGAGGATGCATTTTATACAAAATAGCAAAGCATCAATGTTGTATAGCTGTTAAAACTATTTAGTTAAATCTAACCGTTGATTAAATATTAATAATCATTTCTCAACCTTTAATTTTTTACGTGGCTTTTTACAAGTTCCAAACTAAGTATTTTTTGTATTCGTTAAGATGTATATACTATATTGATGCTCGTGCGTGTAGGTGACAGGTGTGCCTAAAGCCCTTTCTAAAATATGAAATAAAAAGTTGCGTACGTTATTAACTCGTTATTTCCCGTCATTACTTTCTATATTTAAAGACCCCTGCGAAACGTAAATTCCAAAACCAGTTTCATTAAGATCAGCTCCAGCGCTCTTTCACTGCGTAAACTCTTTGTAAAAAATATCAGAGCCAACAAAAGAAGAAAAAAAAATCCTGTACCCTCTCCACGTTTATCGTAAAATCATATGCAAATTTGTTCCGCGAAACAGGGACGTTACCCTTATTTATATATACGAAGAAGATTGATATACACTGCGTATTTAATGACTCAATCGGAACTAACAGTATATTATCCGGCACTCAATATAGGCGAATGACAATTTACGAAGTGACGATATTGCCACCACGCCATTAACGTTTCAATAATCACTCTCGACCCAGTCAGCAATATGTATAAGAAACGACGACTCTGCGGCCGATACCTACGAAACGACAGTTGGTGGTTTCGTTGGGTGCGCGCTCGCGCGTCGGTTAGATCATCGCGCAATCTACCGCAGGGGCCGTGAAAAAAGAGGCAAGAAAGAAACGTTGCCCGAAAGTGCGCCGGCCTAACGACCGAGACCTCGCGGCTCGTCCCGCTCATTAACGCAAACAAAGCTCTTTCTCATTCCGGACGGAGGGATCCACCTTCCTGCGGGCCTGCGCGCGCCCGGCGAGTAATTTTCGGAGGAACAGAAAAAGGGCATCGAAGGCGTAGAAGAAAGAGAGAGGGAGAGAGAGAGAGAATGAGCCCCGAATTCGTGCTGGCCGCTCGCTCGCGCGTGTTCTCTATATACCTCGACCCGAAGCCCGAAAGACCCGATTTATCTTTGGCATTCACTGTCATTAAGCGCGAGCAATCGCCGACAAGCCAGTAATTTTCGTTCAAAACCCGAAAAAATAAAAGTGGGAGAGGTAACGAGGAGAAAAAGATTGAGGAGGAAAGAATGGGAGAGAGGGAGACTGTACGGGGAACCGGTGACACGAGATTAACACGTTACGAAGTTAACTTGGAACTGAAAACATCAAATTTTGCCCAGCGTGGCGCAATCCGTTCCTTTTGCCAAATATATTTTTGATCATTGTTTACGATTTTGTATTTATATTGATTTTAATCGCTATCTAGGGCAATTAGTGAACCACCAACAATTAAATACCTTTATTTCATTGCAATATTTGATGCTCATTTCAGTAAAGTTATATTTATCTCTATATTCAAATGTACTATAAAGTTTTGCATTAATTGAAAATCGCAATATTATAACGTTACGTAATGTTTAAACAAGTAATTTAAAAATACCAACGAATCTCTGAAAACCACGTAATTCGATGGTTTTTAAAATTACAGACCACCGCTCATAACATCAAATTCTCGACATCCTCTTCCTCCTTCAAGTATAAAACAAGTTCATCCTCCAATTTATTTTTTCCAATAACTTCGGTACTCTCTCCCTTATAAGCGCGAAGACCCTTCGCAAAAATTCATTCCAAGTACATCGAGAACCAGCGATAAAATGAAATACTTCTGCTCTCTTACTATCATTTTTCTAGTAGAACAACGAGAGAGAATATAACTCTCGAGCAATTCGCTCGTTCGCCCCTTTTTTCACTGCAGACGCGCTAGGAAAAAATAGCTAAATTTTCCTGCGGCGAGCCGCATATAAAGCACCAGAGACGACGAGCCGAAAGAATAGCCTATAACGAGAGAAAAAGAGGAAGGGAACGAAATGAGGGATACCTATCCAAGGGGAGAAGAGCGAGGCGAGAGACGACGACGACGACACTAGTGACACGGAAAAAGTCGAAGGCAAAAAAAGCGCATGTTATCCTCGAATCGTGTAATCGCTTTTTCCTCCCGTCTCTCTCCCTCTTTCTCTCCACAGGCGACGATTCGATGTGGTCTACTTGACTGTTCCCCGAACGAGACGAAGTTTATAGATGAGGCCCCGTTACGGCGAACGACCGGCTGGATATTAGGAATGTCCGCCTAAGGTGATACTTTAGAGACGCGCGATTCCTCGCCTCCCGCTATAGCCGATGGAACGTCCCCACTCTCCTCCTTCTCCTCCTCCTCCTTCTCGAAGAAGGAAATAGACGCGAGATGAGGATGAGGGAAAAAAGGCGCGCGAAGCCCGAAATAAACGGGCGCGGGGGGGCCCCCGGGGGCGGCGAATCATTGTAAATCACGCGGCGCGCCGTACTCGCACACCTGTCGTAATAGCGCAAACTATTCCTGGCCGCAATAAATATCGGCCGAGACCCTCCGATGCACTTTACGGTTATGTCGAAGAGGAGGAAAAAAGGGGGGAGCGAGATATTCGTCTTCTTCTTTTTTCTGATCCCCCTTCCGAGTGGCCGCTTATCGAAGTATATTTTGAAGCCCGCGAGAGATGAGCGAGGAGAGGGATATAATAATGACGAGCCGTTAAAACGCGTTCGGACGACCCAGATTTCTTCTCGTCTGGAGAAATCCATGGAAACGAAATGCTATTATAAGATGTTGGAATTGTATTTCGACGCTTATGACTATTAATAAATTCATTTTAAGAAATGAATCAATAGACCTGCCCGATCAAAACATCCTAGAAATGTTTGCGGAAATACACAGTTTCTTTCGAAATAATTCAAATGGAATGTTTATCATCATTTTGACAAAAACAATTCATTAAGCATTCAAAAGTGAAGAGTCGATGAAAGTGAAAGGAAATGGCAATATTTGGTAATACATGAAAAGATTCACAAAACGTTTACGATTTTTCGTGAGCCAAAACGTCATCATATGTTTTTTAACTTGTAATACAATATAGGTATAATAAAGGTTCGTCGCGCTTACATTAACAATACATGTGAATTTGTACCTCGATCTGTTAATTAAATATCTTCAATCTTTTAAAATGGCATATCGAATTACATTTCAAAATCAAATTACATGCTACGGGAAAAATAACTATTTGACATAGTAATTAGAAATCTTGTCAAATTTACAGTGTTTTTCGGTAACCTACACTATAATATTTAAAAGATAACTATAAGATTTTAGTTATGAATGCGATTTGTTAGATGGTAAATCTCTAATACTTAAAAGAACCAGATTTTCTATTAATTTTGACAGAAAATTGATGGCATTTGTAAATATATAAAAATATGTCAGAATTTACTAATTTTCATAGTCAGGTTATAAAAGTACAGTCTGATACTTTTGTAGTAACGGTTACAAGAATTTTCTCTGCGGGTGCAGCACGCATTCACATGAAAGTCTTTGAGTGGACAGACACCTCCGCCTTTATCACTTTGTCTCTTTTCCACTCGTTAACGTGTTGGCACGTAGCCTGCGGAACAATGCTTCTTTTTTTTTTAGAATAAAATACTTGCAAACAGCACAGTAGTCTGTCACATCTTTTTAAATCAATTTGACAAAACTTTGGAAGTTATAAAAAGATCTCTATTTCAAGTCCCCTATCGATTTACATCTTAATCCCCGAATCCCGGTATACCGCCGACGTTTCAACAGTTTTTAATATCTTTATAGACAATTGCATAATCCAGTTATAAACAAACATTTTCAGAGCAATTCTGATGTAAGAAATTCCTTTATATGACAATCGCATCTGAACACCTACTCTATACAGTAGTACGCGAAAGGAGCTTATTAGAAGGTATAATACGATATGCAAAATTGCTATCACATATGCGTAGGTGTATCTGTGCGTTCGTATATTTCTACATATACCCCCACCCCTATATTCTCTCTCACTTCCCCTCTCTCTCTTTCTTTCTTTCCTCACAAGTATATACACTCCGTTCGTCGAACTTGTGTGTGCGCACGTATATGTAATGCGCGGAGGCGCACGCGCGCGCAGAAACTAGACTTCGTCTCTCCCTCGGCGGCAAGCGTGCCGGAAATCCGTGCAACAGGTGGCAGCGACGTGCGCCACAGTTCGCCGTCCTCTCTTTCTCTCTCTCTCTCTCTCGGTCTATTACGAAAACAGAGACCACTTCTTTTGTTACATGTCATAGGTAGGCACGTTTGTAACGACTACCGCGCATAAAATATAGTTCAAACATTAA